>CAEFZY010074072.1:0-32502 GCA_903066815.1 Brachyrhaphis roseni
TTGTGGAGCCGGTTCCAATCTTTCACTTCAAAGAGCCGGCTCTTAGAGCCGGATCGTTCGCGACCGACACATCACTACTCTGATTTAGATCGGAGCGGCAACGACGATCTACCGTAACTCACCACACAATCTTAGAACGACCAACGTTTTAAGATTGCCATAAGGGGAAAAATAGGAGCAAAAATCCTGTAGTGTGAATTATTGCATCAGGTAGTCGATGTTCCCATCTTCTGTATTTAAATCTAATGATTACTGAAGGGCAATATAGTATACAGACTTCATAATCTGCACTCTTTTGGATGAATGCAGTATTTATTTCCACTTTGGCTTTATGTTGTTTAGTTGTTGTTTTTTCAAGTACATTTTTGTTAATGGAGACTGAGAATCTAATTTATTTCTGTTTTTGGTTGTTTTGTTTATTTTGTTTATCAGTTCTAGTGTTAAGTGTTCTTTTGAAAATAAAGTGCATCTATCTTTGGCAGGAAATCGCATGTATTATTACGTAATTTCCATTAAATCAGTGTAAAAAGGTCTTGAAACAATATTATCGTTTATCGCAATAACTTTTTGAGACAATTAATCGTTCAGCAAAATTTGCTATCGTGACAGGCCTAGGAAGTACTATGTAAAATTTACTTTTTTTTAGCTTGAAATCTTGTAAGTGTTGCTTTGATTCTTTTTTGCATGTTTGAGAAATCCTTAAGTCTCCCATGGCAACCATTCAGCTGTGCAAAACGTCTGGGTGGACCTAGCTCCGCCTTCGAGGACGAAGCTCCTCCTCTGACCTGCAGTTTCCTAGCTCCCCCTCCCAGCAATTCCTCCACTCGGCTCCAGCAGCAATTAGCAAACACCTGGTGGAACTGCACTTCTGCTGAGCTTCTACTTCTACTTCTCAGTGAAACCTGGTAAAAACATTGTTGAAGGGTTAAAAGAGGAGCCATGTTGTGATGACTTCCAGAAAGAGAGCTTCAGAAAGAGCAGGAGCTTCTTAAAGAGACAGAGGCCCAATTTTAAGGCATTCAATTATGAAGTCAAATTTTGTTTAAGTTATATTTAATATATATGATTTTTGAAACAACTAAACAAGTAGCATAATTACTTGATTGTGTTGTAAAATGGCAGCATGTGCATGAAAAACACTTAATACTTCCCCTTTAAAAGAAAAAGATTTTAAGAAGATGTAATATCACAGTTGGATAAACTAACATAATTAAGCTAATACCTTTTTGAAGCAGCTTTCAATTCAGTTCCACCAATCAACCTTCATGGGAGCCAAGACGGAATGGCTTGACCATCATCATCTAACGATGTGGACAAGAAATGTCACAAGATGTAACCAAAAACTTCTTCAACAAAGTATTCATTTAAGAGCGTACACACTTCTGTATCCAGCTTTGTGTTTTTTTTATTCCCTCAAACCGATTTGTTTGTTTTTTTCGGCTGACTTGCGAAGGATAAATGTGACACTGAAGGTGTCACATTTATCCTTCTCACAAACCTTCTGATGTGGGTGTGTGTGGAGGAAGGCCGTGTGATCGCACCACAGCCAGGCTTTGTGATGCGATGAATAGAACCAGCAGATGCTTGCTGTGACGCGACAGAGCGCACCTGGAGCTCTGATGCAATATATCAAGGAACCGCTAGCTGCATTACAACAATGAGATACGTCTAGTAGGCCCAAAACTTTTGTACCAAATTTTACAGACTCTGTTCTGAAAGGTATTGACACTCGTGAAGCTTATTGTACTTAGTAATATGCTTAGTACAAAGCAGAAATAGTTAAATATTTTTTAAAAATCAATCTGATTAACTGTATTGGTTAGTTTATTTGCTGATACCTATAAGATTAAGTGAACAAAAGAAGGTTCCCAGTGTTAAAAACGTCTCCAGACAGAGTCATGAAATTAAAAAGTGTATTGATGGGAGCCCAGAGTGGTGAGGCATCCAGCGATTATCAATCAAGCTAGCTAGTCACTAGCCTGTTTTGCTAAGTTGTTTTATGTCTGCGATGCTAACAACTTGTACTTTTTTATCTTTTCCCTGCGATGAGTACCTCTCTTAATCTTGAAAGTGGAAAGCACATTGTCAGGTACCGGGTGAGATGAACACAAACTGTTCATCCCAGTTTTCACACTGCTCTGTGTCAAACAAACCAAACCCTTTAAAAAAACGTGTTCCCCTCCTCGCCTGTGGTGGCGCTGCACCAAGAGCCACAAAAGGAAACAACACACAACCGTCTGAAGAAGACACCGAGCACAGTTTCCTACTTCACAAAATGTAAACAAAAATAGAGTGAGGTCAGATTTTAGTGGTTGTAGGGGAAAGACCATAAGCTATTTCTCTCACTAGACTCGCCTGCTTGTTTTGGTTGTATTTACCCAGAATGCCCTGCGCTGTAGTCCGCTTCTTGCCTTTGGAGTATTTGCATATGCATTCAAACCACACCAGAGTTCACTTTTTGGTCCGCATCAGAGTTTGACTGCACATTGACACCTCCCCAAACGAACCGGACTTTCTATGCAAATGAACTAGAGTTGGATTAAAGAGGACTGAAGAGAAATTATAGTTACAAACCGAAGATACTTGTAGTCTACTTGTTGGGCATCGAAGATACTTGTTGGGCATCAGATTTACAGGCGTACCGGAAAACGTGAATGCAAAGGTTCTGACTCTGTATTTTGTTTGTAGAAAAAAATTGTGACGAATTCCAGTCAACTTGTAACATGTTAAAATCTTTGTAGTTAGTTAAGTAAAATTAGAGTCCCAGCTTTATTCATAACATGTTCATAGCAATAAAAACATATGTGTTGCATGGTGTTCTGACTTCACATTTTTTCTGATTTAGAGAAAGGAAACAAACCCGACTTAACAGAGAGGGCAGCCATCTTGCAGTTGGAAAGTTGAGATGTTATGAATGCATTGATGAATATGGCTCTGGTGTAAAATGCTCTTAATGTCAATATGAATGGAACTTTACTTAGAAGAAATGACTTGTGAACTCTGCTGACTCCTTTAGGCTAATCCTTCAAAGATCCTCATTTTATTCAGGAATGTTACCCAGGAAGTTGGGGATATTCCAGTTGATTTTCCTCCTGTATTCCAGTTTTTAACCATCATAGTCTTCTTCAATAATAAAGTCCTCACTAGATTACACCAGTGTCTGCTAAACTCGGCTAAAACCCTCATTCTCTCTCTCTGTCTCTTGCAGCCCACCCCTGATTCCCATTAGGATCTTCTCTTCCCTCTTGGAGACCCTCTCCACCCCCCGCATCCAGCAGCCATGGCCGATGACGCCGACATGCGCAATGAGCTGTCAGACATGCAGCAGCGTGCTGACCAGCTGGCCGACGAGGTGAGAAGAACACACTGCTGCCCGGACGCAGCTGTTCGGCTTACGGTGGAGTGAAAACACGCAAACATCCGCCTCGTGACAAGCAGAGATGTAACAGCACACAATGTTACAGCTGAAAAATGGGAATATTGTGAAAAAGTTCAGGATGTTTTGTAAATCATTTTAGAAAAAGAAGCTCATATATTTTAAAGAACCGTTTGACTCATTTCCATGTCAGGCCACATCAAGACGCACACAGAATGTATTTATAAAGCTTCCTTCTAACAAACTGTTAAAATATTGTAACTTTCTTCTCATTCAATGAGAGCTTAGAAAAAATATGATAATACTGAACATCTTTTCACATTGATGTAATTTGGCACTATGCAAATAAAAGCTAAGAAAGTTCTTATTATAGTTCTATTTATGTGGCTCTTTAGACTCTAGGACCACAAAAATAGTTGCAGCAGACCGGATTTGGCCCACAGACCTCGTGTTTGACACGTGTTATAAAGATTCATTACAGAGTGAAATAATTCAAGTGTTATGTCTTTTAATGTTTGTGATTACGGCTTACGAAGAACAAAAATCTGGGGCCTACAAACCAGAACCAAAATTCTCTGATTCAGAATTTGGACTATTACATAAGATCAGTTGTGTCAAACTCGAGGCTCGGGGGCCAAATCCCGTCCGGCTCAGCTTTTTATGTGGTCCTCCACAAATAAATCAGTTGCTTGCTTAAATATTATTTTATTGATCAAATCTAAGCAGTTTTGATCTGTACGCTACTGTGATACATCAATCAGTTCCTCCATTATTTCACGTGAAATCAACAGATCTCCACATTTTTTCAATCCAATGCATAATTGTGAATTTATTCAAACTTTTCCTAAAAATGGTCACAAACATTGGAAATGACAGCAAACTTCCACCGCCTATGCCTAGGCCTGTCACAACAAGCAATATATCAATAAATTAAAACCAGCTTAATAATTTCTACTTGCATAACTTATTGTTATTTTTTATTTTCTCTATTTCTACAAAAAAACTGGATGACAAAACTCTTCAGTCTGGGCTTTTGTTCTTTACCAGCCGTTTCTTGAAGGACAGTTTTGTTTACAGAGACTTCAGAATTCATTTTATTTGTTTGTATCACTTGAAAATGGTCTCAAAACAATTTTATCATTTATCTCAATAACTTCTGGGCCAATGTATCGGCCAGCAAAATCCATAATCGTGACAGACCTAACAAAGTGCAAGTACGGCAAAATGTCTCAAATATTTCTAAAGTAGCGCCACAAAATGAAGTGATTTTAAAAAAAAAATCTATTGAAAAAATACTGGAGGGTCTGATCAGTGTGAAAAAATGCTCGATATGACTTATCTATTTCTTTTATTTATGTTTTAAAAGGGTTTTATTAATACATTCTGCCACAACCAGCCCATCTGAGGACATTTATGATCTTGATATTGGCAGCAAATAAAAATTGTCTTTGCACACAATCGATTAAACAAAATGTGATCTTAAACAGAAATGTTAGGCATCTGAAAACAGATTCAGGGAAAAACAAAAATGGAACTTTTCCGCTATAGTCTATAATTTTTTTTATCAGATATACATGTATGTCGCACAGGTGAGAGAGGAGATAGTTGCATTGTGAGAGCAGCAGCTCCGTACAGAGTCGACTGCGCGGCGTTCCAGCTGACGTTCCAGAGCTCCTCTCTGTTCTTTGTGTCAGATGGAGAAACAACGTCGTTGTGATGGCCCGGAGCAGACTGGCCCAGAACCCTGCAGCTCCACATATGACTCACTGTGGCACAGCTGAGCAGAATATTAAACACACACACACACGCGCCGGTGTCGGCGCAGAGCATGCACAAAATGGCGGCACCACAATAATAGCTTCATTTTCCTTTTCTTTTCTTTTTTTTGCTTCTGACTTTAAAGAAGCTTTTAGGCCCAGACGTTGACTTGGGAGAAAATCACAGAGCCGCTGCTTTTTAAAAAAAAAAAAAAAAAAACAGCTTAAACATCGTGAAGCAGAGTACGGTACATTTAGAGTTGATTGTCGTTTTCAAGCTGCTGTGTTTGTAATTTCAGATGCAGAATAATAATAATTCCATCTTTAATCTCTTCGCAGTCACTGGAGAGCACTCGTCGTATGCTGCAGCTGGTGGAGGAGGTAAGAAAAACCACTTAAAAAAGCACTGAACAGTCATCCATGGGAAACTACAGCGGTTTGTAAAATAAAATATAGAAAGAAGTCAAAAATGAACTTTTGATGGACTTTAATTGGTAGTGCAGGTGCATGTAGACTCAGAAGCTCACAGAAAGCACAGAACCTTTTGTCATTCTGCAGCTTTCAAACAAGCATGCAAAGTTCAGTGCATTCTATTGGGATTTCATAAGAAATGAAATCTGAAAAGTGTGGCATGAGTTTATGTCAAGCCCGGTTTATGTCAAGCCCGGTTTACTCTAGCGTTCCTAAATCAGTGGTGTCCAATTCATCTGTATAGCTTTTCTAAGCAGGGCTCAAAGTTTTGGTAGAACATTAGAGAACAAACGTTGTCATGGCAACCGAGGGACAAAATGGAGGCGATTTAGTAAGTAAAGTTTATTTATAAAGCGCTTGTCACAGACGTAAAATCACAAAGCGCTGTACAATAGAAAACCGTACAAAACATAAAACCAACACAAGAAACACAGTAAAATCTAGATTAGAGCAGCTTTATGTTATTAAACAATACCAAACCACAACTATTCATCATGCAATCCATAAATCTGATTTTTTTTTTTTACATATGAAAGATTGACCTAAAGAAAGTCACTGTTGAAAGAAAATCATCTTGTTAGAAGCTACAAGCTTCGTAGGGGAACAACATGAGGAAGAAGATGCTAACGCAGCACATCACATCAGGCTCACGCTTGTGGTTCTGAGTGAAAGGAAAGAAAAGGCGATACGTTTTTAAGTGCAAAGTAAAAAATTAAAGTCCCGAATTCAAATTCAAAGTTACCTTTAATTTGTGCGTTGCTCCCTTGATGTCGAGGTGTTTGCATCTTTAATGCCGTCACTGACTCAACCATGAGTCAACTGAATGATGGAGCGCGAGGTGAGGCGCACACATGCACACGCAAAACACACAAAGCCCATTAAAGTGAGCAACACTACTGGCTAGAAGATGATAGCAAAATGCACAGAAAGGGAATACATTAACAAGCAAACACAGAGAGCAGGAGGGAGGGAAGTCGGAGACTCTCAAGGTCAGATTGATCTTCGTCGGTTAGGAACGGGAGAGAGAGGTTCAAATCCCACCGGGCCGATGAAAAGGGGCTGAGAGGAGGAGGAAAGTGGAGGCAGACTGTGGCGAAATAACATTTTTTTAAAAAACACAGGAATCCAGCAACATGTACTGTACATCTGTTTTGTTATTATAGCTAATCCCTATTTGCATTACTAAAACAGTAAATGTGAATTTTAAATTTCCTCCCTGAGATAAAATGCTTCATTTTGTAGATTAGTGATCTCTGCTCAAAATTAAAAGAAGAAATGTATAACTTTGAAAGATCTGGAAAGAAACCAGTGGAAACATCCAAAAACTGATTAGAAGAGAGTTGTAAAAATTTTCATGCAAATGTTTTTTTAAAATGTGAAATAAAACTGTGTTTTTTTGTTTTTTTGTTGGTTTTTTTTCAAAATTGAAACTTTGCACATTGTATCATTCCCTATTGGGAGGCGTCAGATAAAAACTTTGCGGTTAAATTACTTAGTAGTTAAATCTAAACCAGCCAGGATCTTAGCTGTGTGTTATCATGTTTACTCCTGAAGAATGGAACCTTTGGTGAATCTTCACGTCCCATAAAGTTTTTGTTTTCTTTATCAGTCACCTAAATCTTTTGATACATGTTGTATCAAATATCATGTTGTATCAACATGTTGTATACATGTTGGAATGAAGGCTGTTAAATGGACAAAGTTCTTATTGCCCTGACTTTACTGCCTGTGTGTATTTATTTTCTACTGTGGCGAAATAATTAAATCATTAAATCAGGCGATCATTAAATCATTAAATCATTACTGATTTAATGATCGCCTGACCACCTTGGGCTGAAATTTCAATTCTCTAAACGGAGCCAATGAACGACCAGAGGAGTCAAATTATTATTAGCTGAATCACATAGAAAGTAGATACCATTCAAGCATTCAGCATGCAGAGGTGAGTTCAGTTTTTATTGGTATCAAAAGATAGCTTTAGACTTTAAAATATAGCTTCATTACCTTAATGTAGTGGATTTTTTTTATGCCTTTGAAGCCCGTAAATAAAAATGTTTATATTTTACATTAGAATGCCTGAACAGTGTATTCTGCTAAGGAAAGCTCTAAATTAAAGGTTTCATAGTGCATTTCTAAAATATGTTTACTGAAAAGAAGATATTTTTCATTGCAGAGCAGCAGATTAAAATGTAATCATCGCTGCTATCATCCTGATAAACTACGACTTACAGATTTTCAGGTTCATACAGAATCTGTTTGGACCGGAGAAAGACCAAAATGTTAACAACATCTTATCACACTGTTACGGGGTTTTTAATTTCCAGGACATCATTGTTGACCATCCTGTTGACTTCTGTTCTTTCTTACCCCCCACCGCCCGACACCCGCCACCCCTGTCCACCTGTGATCCGGCCCTGGCCTTCCACAGAGCAAAGATGCTGGAATCAGGACTTTGGTCATGCTGGACGAGCAGGGAGGTGAGTCAACAAGAGAAGAGATGGTCATAATGTTTTGTTGTAATGACTGGGCTATTTAAATTATACACAGCTGCTATGTGTTCTGTTTTGTTGTTTTTTTTACAATAAGTGTAAAAATATATTAATGATCAGATTTTAACTCTTCACTTTTGATGTTTTTTATATGATAACCAAACACTTTATGAATGAATGAAATGTTCCATTTTCAACTGCTTGTTTTCATTTAGACACATTTAAAACTAATTAATTTTTTCCTCAGTTTTTTTTATTTTTTTATTTTTATTTATGCTTTGAGATTTCTTAAATTTATTTCTTTTTACTGCATGCTGAGTTGATCGTTGACGGTTGGGGATTTTTTCATTTCCTCCTTTCAGCTTCTTTTAACTTCTCTTTACGTTTGGCTCACATTCTTCTTCTTCTTCTTCTTCTCAGTTTGCCTGACCGCTTCTAATTAATTTGCCACCAGCTGTTTTTTTCTTTCTTCTTCTTTATTTCGTCCTTACTTCCTTATCGTTTTTTTTTTAATTATTATTATTATTATTTCAGCTAAGAAAGACAAGAGAAATCTCAAAAGTGCCAAAAACTCTGACAGATCTCTTGGAGAATATGTCCAGCTTGCCACTGCAGTACCTCACCCCCCCACAGCTCAGTGTTATTTTCAGACTAAATTGTGTCTCTGGGTCAATTTGCCCCTTCGCCAAGTTGTACCCCAATCGTCTATCAAACTCTGTTTTGTCCTTTTCTACTTCCTGTTTGAAGGTGTAAACAAACCGTTTGGTGCCCATCTGCTCGAAGCATAATGGGCTTTTCTGGTAGCTCCGCATCTTCATGAATTATGAGGACAAATACTGAAATCCCACAAAACTGAACTTCATTATGGATTCTTTCCTGATGACCTTGTATTTCACCAGTTTACGAAGATGAATTTAACATCTTTGTAAATAACTCTCGGTAACGTCCTGCTGGTAAATATTGGCATCTTTCATGAAATAGTTTAGTCATAAAACTCTAAGATATGTTATTTTAGAAACAAATCAATCTACAACTGGTCCTATGTGTGTTTATGGCAAAAAGTAATGTGTGTCAAACATGTAGTAGTGCTTCTGCTGGGCTGATCAAAAAACTCAGGCGGTGAAAAAAATAAAGTTTTTAAGTTGGTCTCCATTTCCTGTCAGGAAGTAGATCATTTCTTTAAGGCCGTTATAAAATTTCACAAATTGATTCATTATCGACGCGTCATTAAGAAACATCCTGCGGTACGCGACTAGGAAACCAAGAAAACTACAAACGTACAAAATGGCGGAGGGGCGAAACAACCAGGAGTTATAAATGGTCCTTTGTGTAGCTGGTGGTTGAGTAACTCTCGCGCTGTTCTCAGATCTGTTTACGTTGAATCCTTTTACGTAAATTAAGAACTTACTCAAAATAACATATTTATTATTTACAATGAATAAGGAGCTGAAGCTGTCTCCGGCTGTTTGTCTGATTGGTATCTAGAGATGGCTAATGGTTAAACTTGTCTGAGAACAGTTTTGCCAGGTCTACAAAGAAAAGAAGTGGAAAAAAAGAAACGATCGATTTAGCTGGTAATGACAAAATATTCTATCACTTCAGCCCGCTTAGTGATTCGTACAATCCCTGGTTGTGCCTTAAAGTGTAAAAACTATACAGAGAGTGCACTTAATAAAATGTTTGATATGGCAGGAGAAAACAAATCTACTAAGATTCCACCTCTGGAATGAAGGATCTCAGCTCTCCCATTGGCTGGAAGTCAAGTTTTCATCAATTCATAAAGTCTACAAGAGAATTAAGGATGTATAAGCTGTAGTCTGTCTGTGAGCAGTCATGCGTGGACTCTAATACATCGAACCCCCACAGCATTTCTGCACCTGCAGATTATTACTAAACGTTCTGTGATGACCGACTACCTGCAGTCTGGGAGCTGAACTCAAAATCCACACGGATGTCCTCTAATAGGACTGAAAACCTTTATAGTCGTAAAGGAGAAAATCCTGGCAGTAGGAGCATCCCTCCACTGAAAGCAAACTAATCATGAATGTGCCTATAGTACTAACCTAACTTTAACACTTTCAGAAGTGCATGCCAACCAGGGATTGAACGAACCCTAACAGTTGGTGAACGAGTTCCTGAATCCACTCCATATTTAACTGTGCCACATGCTTTCACACTCTACTTATTTCTCTGTCCCAATACAAATTTGCTTTGAGAAATAGTTGGCAACTCACCATCCACCACATCAGCATGGCAAAGCCTCTAACACCTATGAACCAGAGTCTAGTCACAGTCATGGTCCAGTCAAAGTCAGGAAAATGCCAGATCAGATTGTACATTCAACTTATCTAACTGAACAGAAAACTTGTAGGATTGCTAATTCATTTGTTTAGCAACCATGACAACTGTCACTAGCAATGAAACCCAAAGTGTTTCGATATAAACTACAAAAAAAACTCCCCCTTGCTAATATTCAACTATATGCTTAGCTACAGGCTTAGCTTAGTCACTAGCTAATTTAGTTAATGCTCACTATCTTTAGCATAGGTACTTTAGCTAGTGACTACTACTCACTATTTTTAGTATAGCTAATTTAGTTAGTGACTAATGCTCACTAGCTTTAGTGTAAAGCTCACTAGTTTTAGCGAGCGTCAATCATTCAATTAAATTCATTACAATACTGTCACGGTCCACTTTACTGTAGTTAGCTAAAACCCATTAGCTGTTGCTAGTAGGCTAGTTGATGAGTTCTGACTATATTTTACGCCATAATAGGAATCTCAGCCTACCAGTTTCATTCATAGTCTTAAGTTTTAGCCAATTGTTGGTTGGCTGAGTGTTGTTCTTCTGTCGGCTTTTGTGGTAAGTTAGCATAGTGGCCTGTTGTGAGTAGTGTTGTATTCATTGGTTTTTTTTGGTGACTTCTAACCATATTGCAGGCGAGTTGACAACAATCGTGCTCTACTTAACATGGTAAAAGTCTTAATTTCTCCTGTAAACTCACAAATAGCTATTGCAGTTTGCACATGAGGTCACACACGCTCACATCGACACAGTTGCTGTTCATCAT
Organism: Brachyrhaphis roseni; assembly: GCA_903066815.1. Taxonomy (NCBI): domain Eukaryota; kingdom Metazoa; phylum Chordata; class Actinopteri; order Cyprinodontiformes; family Poeciliidae; genus Brachyrhaphis; species Brachyrhaphis roseni. Next base: position 11,164 of record CAEFZY010074072.1, read on the forward strand.
ATATCATATTTCTGTCAATCAGTCAATGAAATTCATTCCACTACTGTCATCCCTTTGTCCTGACCAGAGCAACTCGATCGTGTTGAAGAGGGCATGAACCATATCAACCAAGACATGAAGGAAGCCGAGAAAAATTTAAAAGATTTAGGGAAATGCTGTGGGCTTTTCATATGTCCATGTAACAAGTAGGTACTGACAATGTGCCCCAAAGGTTCTTTGCATATGTGGTGGCGTCCAGTTTTTCCTCTTTTTTTTTCTTTCTCTCGTTTTGTTTTACTTTCTTTCGTCATAGTGAGTGTCTGAAGTTGTTGTCTTCTCTCCTTTGTCTTCTCTCTCTCTTTCTCTCTCTCTCATCTTCTTCCTCTCTCTCTCTCTCTCTCTCTCCTCGTGCTTCATTCTGTGGGGGATAAATGACTTGTGTTTAATCAGAGCAACTGGAGCGCATCGAGGAGGGAATGGACCAAATCAATAAGGACATGAAGGATGCAGAAAAGAATTTGAACGATCTAGGGAAATTCTGTGGTCTTTGCTCCTGTCCATGTAACAAGTAGGTGCTGCTTGCCTGCCTGCCTGCCTGCCTGCCATTTAAATATGCGACTAAATACCAAATAAAGTACAAAAAAAAAAAAAACAACCGAGGAAGAAGTGACATCACAATGGCCATTAGCCAATAGTCTGCTCTGCTCCTGTTCAGAAATAATAATAATAAAAAAACTCTCTTATCCATACAGTGGGGACACGGGTGGATATTCTTTAAAATAGTTCTAATCTCACCCTCACATAGAGACACTTTGTCCCTAAAGTCAAACTGAAGACGGATATTTTTCAGTGTAAAAGCTCTTCCCGCATCAGTTAAACTCAGAAACTCACTTTTAACTTATTATTCATGATTGGATTAGTGAAGTTTCTTAGTCCATTGTTCCATATAAAGATTTCTGTCCTTTTAAGAGGACATGTGGGAAATAACAAGTGATGCGGTTGTCTAATTAGTTAGTTTAATAATCAAAAATCTTCTCTTGATATGCAGCATCCACTGGGGTCTTTGTTGGTTGTTCATTTGCAAACGTCCTTCGATAGCAGAAGCATAAACAGGGTGATCCGATCCATAGCATGCAGCAGTTGGATTTCAAGAGGAATTTCTAATCAAGTTAGGCTGCATTAGATTTAGATCAGAAGATCGTTTTGAAGTCTTCTTTTACTGTTAGTTTTAAATGGTTTCATTTTATTATTAGATTTGAAGTTTAATTTCTAAAAGCCCAGCCAGGGTCTGGGCCTGAGAGTTAGCTTTTTGCAATATAAGAAATATTCAAATTAAAAATGATGAAATGTGAACTTTAAATGCAGGATCTATAACAGGACAATGATTTAAAAAATACAACAAGTAGAAAAGTACATACATGATACAGTTCCAGTTATAATATCACCTGTAACATTTATTTAAAGTTATGTTGGGACGCAGAGCTTAGTCGAAATCTGGAAGAAACATAAAACAAATTTCATATTTTTTTCTTAATTTTTTTTTAATAGTGCTTATTGTGCAGAATATTAAACTCTTTTCTCAAGTGATTTTTTTTTGTTTATAGAATTGCATTTGGGTTGCAGCGAGTGGATATCTGTAGGTTATTTACGCGGTTCGATTCAGTTTCCATTGCAGAAGCGGTTTATACAACCACAATGAATGCATCAATAAACACTTCAGTAATATTTCAAAATGTGGTTAAGCGAACTTATTGTGTGGTGCTGAGCAGCGCATTAAAGTCGTTTGATTTTTAGAGATTTTTTTTTTATGTTTGTGATTCTCTGAGGCTAAATAGTGACACAATTATGGCCAGAAAGATTGTGATGAATTCTTTTTATTGTCGACTTTATTGCCATTTCAATAAAGATCACAAAAGAAAATGTCAGGTTTTTATAGCCCAGTCCTTGGAATCATATTTATCTACGTTAATAAAGTCAAACACAGATTTGTTTTAGTTTAATAGACTTAATATGTCTAAGACTGAATGAAAAATATGGCCTTTCAGTTCGACTTTAGTGCACATTTGTGTAGGACCTTCATGCAGGGAAATCGACTGCGGTCAAATCTAGCGGCCTGGATAAACCTGTAGATATTCATATTCATGTCAGTGGAAGGTATTCATACAAGTTTGGCCAAATGATCCCATGCATAACCACTGCAATTATTTACCATTATACAGCATATAACATTCATCAAATCTGGTTAAAAACCTCTAAATCCAAGCTAAATCTTGTTTTTTTAAGTTTTCCTCCAATCACCAGTAAGTGCCTCCGTTAACACCCTCCTTCTAAGAGCCCTATTCTCTGAACACACACTTCCTTAAGCAGCCTGGGTGACTTTTTAAATCCAGGTGTTCCTGTTATGGAGCCATTTGTTCTAATTCCTCCTGAGCTGGATTGTGTTTTTTACAAGCACGGTGGGAAGAGGCGACTTTGCCGACTCTTAAAAACTAAATAGGATTCCTTCTAGAACAAACAAAGAGCAGGGCTGAGGGCCCCAAAGCATCTTGGCACTCAGATCTTCATTCTGGAACAATTTAGTTACATTTTGTTTTTTCTTTTTTTCTGATCTTGGTCTCAAAATGCATTTGGGCAGCCTGGTCCAGGACTGTTTGACACTTCTCCTCATCTGCATGTCTTCCACCACACGGCTCTAACATCTAGTAGATCCTCACCTTTGTGCAGGGAACGAGACCCCCACTACTCCCCACCCACCCACCTGAACCCCCACCCCCCACTGAGTGCAGATAACATGGAATGACTGGAGAGCATGACCCTCTCTCTGAATGCTCATGCATGCTTGATAATGCAACTCATAACGGCGATTTTAATCAGGATGATACTGAAGGTTCTGATGATGATGATGATGATGATGATGATGATGATGATGATGATGATGATGATGATGATGATGGTGGATTATAAATCAAACAAATTAATAAATCTTTTAAAAAAAAAATTCTTGTTTTCGTTCAGGTGAATTGGGACAAAACGGCAGAGTCATAAACTGTTTTATTTAAAGAAATTAAATAAATAGTCTGTGTTGTATTTTGGAATAATGGAGTGTTTTTCTATCATTTCTAAACAAAGGGATCTCCATTTGTGGCCCTTGAAATGATCCTGCGTGGCCCCTGTCAGCAGCTCAAGAGTGATTTAAAAATGATACATAAAATGAAATTCTTTATAAAAGGCAAAACTTTAGGCACAAAGTAGAGAATTTACTTTTTAATTAACCACACTGTTGTTGTTGTTTTTTTTTACTTTAAATTGCAATAGGACCACAAACATTCAGCAGACTCATTTATTAAACTGGGATAAACACAGCAAGTGTTTTTGAATATATATATATATATGTGTGTGTGTGTGTATATATATAAATATATATATATGTGTGTGTATATATATAAATATATATATATATTTGTTTTACATATTTGTTCCAACTGTCACTATGCCGTGACCTTATGATTGTTTCTGAGCCGGAGGACCACAGGGAGGAGGCCGAGGAGCTCAATTCTTTTCACAGATGATCTGTCTCACACTGTACTGTCAGGACACACAGGGACAGTTTGAACAAATACTGTATGTAAAAAAAAAAGAAATACTTTTAGAAATGTTACTTGTTGCAGCTTTCCCAAACCAGATTTCTTCTATTTCACACAGAAAAGTTAGTTTTGTAGTCTTTAACATTTATGTGAGATAAAAAGATAAAGATAACCATGGCAACAAACAAAGCTGTTTTCAAACGATGACCACATTTATTAAAGAAACGAAGCTGTCCAACTAGAACCTCTGTGGGAATAAAACAAAAAAAAAATCTCTTTCTGTGTGATAGTTTGTGGCAGAAATGGACCCAAACACAGACAGCAGTCTCATATTGAAGGTATGATTCTACACTAACAAACCCAGAATATCTAAAGCTCTGCAGGCCTCACTGCTTCTGCTAAGGTTCATATTTATGAGTCATAGAAGGGCTCCAAGGCTGAAGATTTCTGCAGCCTGAAAGTAACAAAAATGCTTATTTCATATTCTCCAAAAAATTATATTTTAAGAAAATATTCTGTTGACTGGCGAGACAAAAGAGGAACTCTTTTTAGGTGTGCATCCTGTTATATGCATAGATGGTGTGACACCAACACAGCATGTCAGAAAAAGGACATCAGCAGTTAAGCAAGTTGATACTAGTAACAATCATCTGAAGCCCAAATCAACCAGTGAATGGCTCAAAAAGTAAAATGGAGGTTATGGATCGGCCTAGTCAAAGTCTGGAATTAAATCTGATGCAGATGCTGTGTCATGGCTTCAGACATGCTGTTCTGCACAGTGTGACTGAATTAAAACCGTTCAACTAGAAACACAGGGCTAAGCTGGCTGGGATAGCTTCAGTCCTTCATAAGAGCATTCTGCATTTTTAAACCAAATTTTGCATTTACTCAGGTTATCATTGTCTGATTTAACACGTGTTTAAAGTTCTGAGACATTTCAGCGCAACATAAAAAGCAACAGGAGAGGAAATCTGTTTGAAGGCACACGTCGGTACTAGAGCATCTGAAACACTGGCAGACAGCATACTGAAACAGACTGCTGCTGAGGCCACTTTGTGTTTACTGCTTAGCATTCCCATGACCGGCCTGCCTGCTGCTCTGCTCTCACTATGGAACTGATGCAGAAATACATGACATTATAGAGCTCACTGTGTCCCTAACCTTGACCAGTAAAGCATGGAGGGTTGCTTTTTTTCATGAACCATTCAGTCCCAATTGAGTTGTTTTGCATGGCTTCTCTGTTCTCCATAAAGGCTCTAAGCTGAGCAACAGTTAGTCTTACTCAGTCCCTCCAGGATGTCGGGATGGTTTTTGTGGTTGTTGTTACCTAAAACTACTGATTTGTCAAAGTTGTGAATTCTTTAAAGTCGTATTTTCACCGTCTTTCAAAAAGTTAAAATCGCTGCACATAACCTTCCCAAAAAAGACACAGGACTTTAACATGGTTTGTGAATAAAGTTGACATTTTCAGGGTCCTTCTTGATATAGCAGCTTTATACAAATCAAATCCTGTCCTGAGGAGAGGTCAAAGTGCAAAAGAATAATTCTATATTGTCTCATTCAGGTTAACATGAACTGTAGATACAGTAGAAGCAAATCCTTCAGAACATTTCAGATTAATGTTATAAAGATTAATGTTGCTCTTTAGCGTCACTCATGCTTTCATCTCACAGGTTTTCAAGAGATGTTGTGAAACAGGAAGTTAAATTAGAAGGGGGCGAAGGGGATTGGTCAAAATTCAGCTGAGTTTCAGTGACTGGTCAGAAAATAATGAAATACTGAAAATGTTAAGGTGATTGGTCAGATTTACAGAACAGTTGTCATGACTGATGAAAATTGCAAGTTTGTGCAAAATTTGCGAATGATGAGTGAATTTGCATTAATAGTTGACATCACAACCTCACAACTGCCTGAAGGAACTGAGTGGTGTCACAACATAAATGATTTTCAAAACTTACCAGAATATATAATCATTTCAGGGACCAACTACTCAGCTGCTTTGCTGAACCTCTTTGACCATTCAACCTGTATGTAGGAAGAGACGGACAATTAAACTAATCTGAGACAAAAACTGAATCGGCTTTCTGCTGTCTGACAAAATAAAATTCAAATTGAATGTAATCATCTCCTCATGTTCTGGATTCACACCACTGAAACTGATTTCCCATGCTCCCTCTGCTCACTGAAGTCTTGAAGTCAGCTGTTTTTGAAAGTGGTTTCGGCTTCTTTACGAACTGTTTGGTTCTCGTTCGGAGGGCCCTCCTGCTCTCTTTTGTTTTCATGTCTGATCTCAGCTGTGGTTGTATGCATTTCAGTTTGTGCTCTTATAAAGGTTTAAAAAAAACTTCCAAAAGACTTAATTCGTTAACAGGATGGTGACTTTTTCTAGGTTTGGCTGATTTTGGCTCAGAGGCGTCTGGAAATGGTTAAAGGGATTTTTCTTTCTTTTTTACGGCGAAACCATGGTTTGGCTCTGTGGGTTCTGGTTATGGTCTGTAGATTCCGTCCAGACACAGGAACACAGGAACACAAGCACCCTGTCGCTCTCTGTTATGGGCTCACTGTGCCAACCAGCCTAGCATAAAGCTGCACTTTCAGGCACCATTTATGCTCCTTCCTCTCTCCCTTTGTTTATGAATATGCATGTATACATCTAGCGTGCCTGTGTTTATTTGGTTGTGTTTCACCAACCATCTGGGCTCCAGCTGACTGTCTGTAGCACCATTGTAAACTCTTGTTTTCATCTCAGTCAAGAATCCATCAGATCTCGTCTCTCTGCTCCAGCCCCCTCTTATAAACAAGGCCTGCTTTCAATTTCCCAGCTCCCTCTGCTCTGCTGCGTGCTTTCTGAAATCACACCACTTCTCTGAATTCAGAGGGAAACAGAAGTTCTGGTCATGCCTAGAAAGTGGTCAGTGTTTGAACCTCAGCTGCACATTTGTGACTATGGTCAGTGTTGGTGACCATCTGGGCTCCAGCTGACTGTAGCTGAGAGCAATGTGAGATTGACCACACTGGTCTCAGAAAGAGAGTTTCTATTATAAGGGCAGTATTATGGAAAATCTACTTTTGGGAGTTTTACATCATGTTATAATGTTATCCCCTCATCGAAAACATACCGGGAGTGTTGCTTCGATTCTATCATGCATGTTTATGAAATCCCTGAATCTCCCATGGCAACCATTCAGCTGTCCAAATGTCTGTGCGGACCTAGCCCCGCCTTCAAGGTCAAAGCTCCTCCTCAAGAGCTGCAGCTTCCAAGCTTCCGCCTCACAGAGCTCCTTCTGACTAGCCAGCAGCAATTAGCAAACACCTGGTGGAACTGAACATCTGCTGAGGTCATTATAGGAGATACTTCTCAGAGCAATGCTAGTAAAAACGTTGTTAAAGGGTTAATAGAGGAGCCATGTTCCTCAAGGCTGAGTTTCAGAAAGAGGAGTTTTAAAATAGAGACACAATTTCAAGGTTTTAAATTGCAAAGTCAATTTTCTTTTAAGTCATATTTGATATAAATGAGATTTTTATAACAGCTGGAGGTAACAAAGTTACTTGATTGTGCAATAAAATGGCATTATGTGTCTAGAAAATACATATAATTTTCTAGACATTAGAAAATTATATGCCCTTTATTTGGAAGAAAATAAAGGGCAAAGCCTTCTGAAGTCAGAATTCAATTGGAAAAGTTGGTTTCTACTCAGATCAGTATAACTGCAGATGACACAATATAGTGTAATTACAGCAGTTACTACTGCTACAATTATCTATCAGAAGTTATTCAGAAATGTCCCAAGGAAGGAACAACCAGCTGCAGGATGGGAGCCGAGTTGTCTTGAGGAAAACGGGGGCTTTCAACCCACCATAACAGCAACACAAATGACTGAAAAGGTAAATGAAAGGTGTCAGGATACACAGTCTGATGTGTAAGGGACTCCATGCACATCTTAATATTATGCTTAATTTTTATTAAAAATGTACCAAGAAATTCAATGCAGCAATGTCCACATGATGAAGACATTACTGTAATGAATAAAAACATAACTGCATTCTTTCTGCTTGGTAACCAATCAACTTGCACACTTCCATTTAAAATTTTTGCCCTTTCTTCTGACATGCAACATCATCAAGGTAATATATAGGAGTACTGACACCATCTTAAACATAAAACATCGCCCATCTCCCCCGGCTGAAAGGGTGTGTGTGTTTTAAGCTTGTTGGTTATGGTCCAGATTTATGGGGAGGATGTCTGTGAAGTGGTTGGGGTGTGACTGTGCTTGGCGATAGCTGCCGTCTGCTGCAGCAGCCTGAGCAGAAGCACTGACACTTTCTTTGCACTGAGGTCAGAGGTGGATCCTCAAGCTGTTTTTATTTCTCTTAAAACGCCTTTATGGCTGTTTCCTCTACTTCTGCATTAAATAAATCTATTCTAAATCTCTTTTAAAACAGATGCAGCAAAGTCTTCTGAAGACGAAGAAGATGAAGAGTCATCCTCAGAGGAAAATAAACTGTCCAATGAAATGTCAACAAGCAACGAAAAGCTCCAACGTAATTCCCTCAATGGCGTTAGGTCTCCTGAACTTTTGCCTGAAAGCAGTTGAGCTGTGAATGGCTGATCTTATCGTGTTTATGTTGTGGTGTCTCCTCGTTAGCGCTGGCGCCGCAGTGGGTGATGCCAGAGAAGATGGAAAAGCAGCTCCATGCTGTGCCTGCCAGCAGGACCGTCAAGTTCCGCTGTCAAGCAACCGGGAACCCACTACCCAGCCTGCGCTGGTACAAGAACGGGAAGGAGTTCAGGAAAGACCAGCGGATCGGAGGGTTCAAGGTCTGTCTGACATCAGCAGCTGCGTTTCCATTGCAAATGTGCGCAAAACTTTGTCAATAAAAGTTTTTTGGCAAGTCATTAGAAAACATGCCGCTCCATCATCCCACCAACCACTACCTGTCTTCTTCTTTGTGTTTTGAGTCATCCGGTTGTTGATCATGTGACTCGTGATGCGAAAAAAGTGCTTCCACAAAGCGAAGTAAGCTAGTTTTGATATGGCCAAAAAACAAATTCATCCTAACACTAAAACTTAGAATTTTTTTTAATTTAAATTTGCATGTTTCAAGGAAACTAAGACAACTTATTTGCAAAATGTCAAATTGAGCAATGTTTTCAGTCAATGGAAACGCAGCTAGAGTAGGAACAGTATATCTGCTTTTAAAGAGATATATTAAATCTTCTGCTCTTTTACAGTTCAGAGAACACATGGGGACACTCATAATGGAGTCAGTGGTTCCTTCTGACAGAGGGAATTACACCTGTGTGGTGGAGAATGTACATGGCAGCCTGAAACACACCTTCCTTCTGGATGTAATCGGTGAGAAAGGTTGATGTTCTGGGCATCAGAATGACCCTTCTGTACCGAGTGCCCTCCTGTGTCACACCAATTTTCTGTATGTCCTCCTGTCCTTCATCCAATCTCTTCTGATCTTCCACTTTTCTTCTTCCAACACGTTAGGGTTGAAAATAGACTTCCTTTCCAAAACTTTTGGCAAAAACAACACAGGACATTCCTGATCCTAGCATATTTACTTTCATATCCAATAGAGTTTTTATGCTTTAGTGTACTGGACATTTTGAAGTGTGTTACTAAGTGCAGCTGTTGACCTTCATCTGACGTTTGTCCAAACGTCTCTGCTGCAGAGCGTTCTCCTCACAGACCCATACTGCAGGCAGGCCTGCCGGCCAATCAGACGGCTGTTGTTGGAACCGATGTGGAGTTTGTGTGCAAAGTGTTCAGTGATCCGCAGCCTCACATCCAGTGGCTCAAACACATAACTGTCAATGGCAGCAAACAGGGACCAGACGGACACCCATTCGTCATGGTTCTCAAGGTACGCAAAGCACACAGCTGGTGTTTTTTGTAAATTTAGTTTCAATGAATTGAAATTAAGAAAATATCAGTCTGAGCTTTATCTGTAGCTTGGCAAAGACATTGATACCCTGAGTGTATCGATGAAAGTCTTTGGTGGATTTGGTGAAGCTGTTTTGGTCTCTTGAGGAGAAGAGAGAACCGAGCCGTTAGATGGAGCTTTCAGTTTTCCACTGAGTCCGAGAGTTAGTTACTGTTTTCAACAGACATGAGGCATACAAATGCATCACGTTGTTGCATTAGAATGACGCCAAGTTAAAGGGTTTGGGTTTGACCCCGCCTGTCCAGTGAGAGTCCAACTGCCGCTGGAGCCGCTCTCCTGAATACTCCGGACCATAAAATAGAGCACCGAACCGCACCGGCCCATGACGTACCGCTCTGTGGAAGCTGAGCATAACACTGTTGTTACAGTCAGTATGCAAAAGAGGATCTGTAGGCCATGTGGCCGATGCATGCCAGTGGACTGTGATGATTTACTGTAGTGGTGGCCGAGCTGGTTTCTGCTGCACGGCACTGGTCTCATTTTTCTTTCTCTGGTCAGCAGACAGTCAGATTGAGTTTGTAGGAAGTGGTGGGATAATGAGGAGAAACACTTCAGCCTCTTATTCGATTACAGAAGATTTATTTACCAGTCAAGTTGAAGATTGAGATTTGTACTATTCTTTTAGTAGAGTAGAGTTAACTATACCAACTCTGAGAAATGTTTCTGTGTTACTGAGTAAACTGTAGGTTTTTATTTAAAGAGTTAATATCCACCTGTGTACCCTGTGAATGCTGCTGTTTGTATGTCTGTTTCAGGTTCCAGCTGTGAACATTCTGTGTTTGTTTCTGATCTGGACTTAATATTTATGTTGCCATCAGGCTGCAGGTTTGAACACCACAGAAAAAGACATGGAGGTTTTGACTCTGAAGAATGTCTCCCTGGATGATGCTGGAGAGTACACCTGCCTGGCCGAGAACTCCATCGGAGTGTCTTACCACTCGGCGTGGCTCACTGTGGTCGATGGTATGTTTACATGGAACCCATGCACACCATAATTCAGACTCTCTCATCTCCGGTCACCATGACTTTCCTCTCCTCAGAGTTGCTGCCCTCACCGGTGCCCTCGCAGACATACTTGGAGATCGTCATTTACTGCCTGGGGTTTTTTGTCATCATCATTCTGACGGTCTCTGCAGTCATGTGTAGGCTCTGCTGCGCCCAGAAAAAAAGGGACTTTAACAGTCAGCTGGCAGTGCAGAAGTTAGCCAAGAGCATTCCTCTGAGGAGACAGGTGAGCGTTCAGATCACCTCTTCATTGTCTTCCTGATCTGACACTAAGACTCTCGCATGACCCATCTATCCCTGCAGGTTTCAGTTGACTCCTCGACCTCCCAGCAGTCAGGGATGTGTTTGATGCATCAGTCGCGTTTCTCCAGTGCTGCCACCACCATCCTGGCTGGAGTGTCGGAGTATGAACTTCCATACGATCCTGGATGGGAGCTGCCACGTGAACGGTATGTCTTTATCCAATGTCTCCAAAAGCAGTCAAACCCCACAAAGTTTCATTTTACAAAAAGCACCAGCAGTTTATTTTCCATGTCACATGTATGGAACCAAACAAAAGGAGTTGATTTGCTGCTGGTCCAGACCTAAATCTATTTGAGGATCTTTGGCAAGACTTGGAAAATTTGATGTTCAAGTGTTCCAACCTGAAACTGAGCAATTTTACAAAACCAAATTTAAAATTATTATATCTTCCTCCCACTCACAGTTATGCTTTGCTTCCTGTTAGTCTCTTCAAGCAAACCAAATATATTGAGGTTTTGTGGTTGGAAAATGTGGTTGTTTAGTGTTGAAAGGGAAACACTATCCAGTCTTGTATTGACATGGGCTGAAGAGCCACTTATGGAGGAGAAACACGATGTAATTAATAAACCCAATGTCCTTAAGAACTAGACCTTAAAACCCTAAACCTTAAGAATCATCCTCAACCTTAGAGAAGATTCATCATTGATCCTCTATGGTGAAAAGTCTAAAGGCACTGAAACACTGCAGTATTAACAGGTCTTATTGGTGTCCAACCTGTTGTCTAGGTTGTGTTTTGTGTTTTAGTCCAGCATAATTCTACGTCCCTGAGTATGAGAAAATAAAATCTTAAGGAGACTTTCTGCTAAGCTATTGGCAACTCTGCATTTGTTTCAGACTTACCATGGGGAAACCGTTGGGAGAGGGCTGCTTTGGTCAGGTGGTGCTGGCTGAGGCTATCGGAATCGACAAGAACAAACCCACACGTCTAACCAAAGTGGCTGTAAAGATGCTCAAAGGTGAGAGATGACAGAAGCTATTCTTTTATTATTATTATTATTATTATTATTATTATTATTATTATTATTATTATTATTATTATTATTATTATTATTTGTTCATTAAAGCTGCAGTTATAACTTTTACAAAAGTATGTTCTTGTTTTTTTATATTTATGAAAATTGTCACAGTGTCATGACAGTATAATATGAGACAAATAATCTGTGAAAAGATCGATCTCCTCTACCTTCTCCCTGAGCTATTACTGCCATCTGAAGAAATACACTGCTCCTGACCAAAAACAACCAATCAGAGGTCACTGTTAAAGGAAAGCAGTTTGTCTTCCTTCCTGGTTGGCCATGCTAACTAACCTTAGCATTTGTGACAGAGTGAGTTGTGGTGAAGCAGCTATAGCCTATCAGAGAGCAAAGTGAGCATGAGAGTGACTGACAGCGGTAAGACCCTCCTCCTGGCTCTGATTGGTTGTTACTGCACCACTACACTGAGTGGTGCAGTTGGTACTGGAAGCACTGGGAAAAGGCAAAGAAGCTCAATTTTTTTTTTTGTTTCTCCACAGACTTTCTGTTTTATATTATAGTTTTAAAACATAATTATAATTTTAACAAATATGTAAAAAAAACTTTTTTTTTAATTAAAAGTTACATTCTGCAGCTGATCTGTTCTGCTCCCTGCTGCAGCAGATGTTCTAATCATTGACACGTTGTTGTGTTCAGCGGATGCCACAGAGAAGGACTTGTCTGACCTGATCTCTGAAATGGAGATGATGAAGATGATAGGGAAACACAAAAACATCATCAACCTCCTGGGCGCCTGCACTCAGGGTGGTGAGTGCTGAAGTCTTTAACCAGCTGGGTTGTGTGTGGTGAGAGTTCTGCTCATTAACCAGTGTGTGTTCTCCCACCGGATGTGTCACCGTGCCCTGGATCAGGCCCTCTGTATGTGGTGGTGGAGTACGCATCTCAGGGGAATCTGAGGGAGTATTTGCGCGCTCGTCGGCCCGCCGGGCTGGAGTACTGGAGCGGCCTGCGGCAGGCTAGTCTGGGTAGTCTGGAGGTCAGGGAGCTGGTGTCTGCTGCTTACCAAGTGGCTCGGGGAATGTCTTACCTTGCTTCAAAAAAGGTAAGAAAAAACACCCCAGTGTCAGATATTGTACATGTCTAACCACTAAAAAGCTCTACTGGAAAATCACACAACACAAACAAACAAATAAAATGACCTTAGAATTTGCCTAGTTCAGTTTTTGCTGTAATCTGTAGGCTGTTATGTTTTGTCATTTGGTTTTGTTGAGTAAAATTCCTACAAGTTTTTACAATTGCATTACATAAAACATCCAACCTGGTCAGACAAAGTAAAGGATAAAATGCAGCATTGACAGTGGCATCAACCTAGAGTCAGACAGAACTGAAGGCAGAACTAACAAACCTGTGAGCTTAGCCTATAAAGCCATGTTCTGAAGGATCACACTTTCTCTTTCCCTCCAGTCATATTCTGGAATGATTTTTTAAAATAATAAAATAAAACTTGTGATTTCAGTATTCATTCACTGGTTTTGTTTTGTATCAGTGTATTCACAGAGACTTAGCCGCCAGGAATGTGCTGGTCACTGAGGACAATGTGATGAAGATTGCAGACTTTGGCCTGGCTCGAGACATCCATCACATTGACTACTACAAGAAGACCACTAATGTAAGCCTGACTGATTTAAGGAAGCTTGTTGTAGATTTATTAACAGCATGACCGGATGCTAATGTGCTAATGTGTCTGCAGGGCCGGTTACCCGTGAAGTGGATGGCTCCTGAAGCGTTGTTCGATCGGATATACACACACCAAAGTGATGTGTGAGTAATCTACTACGTACAGTTTAGCTTTTTTGTTTTATACCATCTTTGAAGTTAGTCATAAGTATTGGTGCTTTCAAGCTTTTTAAAGCTCTAAAAACTGAGCAGGAGACTGACGTAAACCTCTGCAAGGCTGGTTACTGCTTGGACTTCTAAAGTTACTGTTGTGTGAAAGTTGGGGTTGGAACTTAAGTTAATTTATTACTTGGATAGTAACCAGTTAAAAATTTAACACAAATAACCCCTTTTAAAAAAATTACCTACAAAAATCCAGAGCTGGAACCTTTGTATACGTGTTTCTGGTACGCCATGAATCTGCTGCACAAGCGACATCCAAAAACAGCAGAGATGGACAAGCAAAGCCACTACTCTTATTTTTTGCTTCGAAAAACTGTCTAATTGGAAGCTGGAAAAGACTATTGCTGTGTTCAAGTTTTGCTAAAAAAAAAAAAAAGGTAGCTTATTAGCAAAGCTATTCCATCCTAAAACAGCATCTCAATGCTAAACATGTAGCAGCTAATGCTAATGCCAGCGTACAGAGTCCACATTTCTAAAGAAGCTCCATGAATGATCAGAACTTCCTGAAACTCTGGGAAACTGAATCAATAACACAACAATAAATATCTTTGTTGTTCAGCTCATATGTTTATTCAATAATTTAGCAATATAAGGGGTTTTTGAATTTAAAATTGAACTTATTTTATCAATTGACTAATTAGACCCTGTAATTAACTAAATCAATTTAAAAAATAAATCGCCTCCCACAACTGGTTAAATTACAAAAGGAGCAAAAACCACCACCACTTTTAAGGCTCTGACAGGCTACGTTTAGATTCTTTCGTTGAGTCGATGAAGAACGGGAGTGAAAGGACTGAATCAGTCCATAGTCTGTTTCACACTAAACACGTCCTACAAAACATAATGTGGTAGGAAAACCACATTAACTACTTAAAAGAAACTAAGAAAAATGCCTAAAATGGCATTCAGTCATTATGATATTCTATGTTTGCCCAGCATTACTTTTCCATCAGATAGTTGCTCTGCAGTTTTACACTTTTCTAAACCTGAACTTTAGTTTGCAGTTCAATCTCCACATTCCACATGCTGATTCTATGTGCTGCTGCTGCTGCTGCTGCTGCTGCAGGTGGTCCTTTGGTGTCCTGCTGTGGGAGATTTTTACCCTGGGAGGCTCTCCTTACCCCGGCGTCCCCGTGGAGGAGCTCTTTAAGCTGCTGAAGGAAGGACACCGCATGGAAAAACCCTCCGCATGCACTCAGGAGCTGTGAGTGCATCCACACATTGACTTTCCTCCTCCTTAACTCCATCTACAGATGTCCTAAAACAGCTGTCTTTATGATTTTTAATATTTCAGGTATCTGATGATGAGGGAATGCTGGCATGCTGTTCCAGCACGGAGGCCCACCTTCCAGCAGCTTGTAGCAGACTTGGATCGAACGCTTTCCAATATAGCCAACCAGGTAACAAACGCACAACTTTGGAGGAATTGTTGCTTATATTCAGCTGCAGTCGGATTTATTTGAATGGCTCTTTTTTCCAGGATGGGAATGATTACACAGCATTTAGTTTCAATGATTTCTAAATGTAACACTTGGGTGTAAAAGTTTTCTTTATTGAATCCACACTCGGTCAAAACTACATTTGCAGCCTCAGTCACCAGGTCGACTAAAGATAGGAATGTTCTAATAACTTGTCAAAGATCAAAGATCTGTAGATTTTTTTTAGAATTAGAGAAGTTTATCATAACTAACAAAATAACAAAAACTAAAATTGAAAAAACATTTTCAATAAGTGAAATAAATTAAAACAGTAATTTATGGGGAAAACTATAAATAACTAGAACCATATCGTGCATTTATAAAACTAACTAAAACATACTAAAATTATATTTATAATGTCCTGTGTTTTTGTGTTTATGAATCTATTTATTGGCTTTTTGAAATGATAGATTTTTTTCCCCACCCAAGCAGTTTACTGTCGATAAATTATAATTCTCCATTCTCCTCCTGGTGGCGCTGATGTTAGTCCACAAAATGGCGACAACAAAAGTTGGGTGAAAACTCCAGAGTCAGGTGGACAGTTCTGGAAACAATGTTAAGCTTTCAAACATAAGAACTTTTACCAGTTGTTGGTATGGTGGTGTTAGCATGATGCTGAGGGACTGTTTTTCTGTAGGTATTACTGTACAAAGTGATAACAAAAACTTAAAGTGTTTACCTTCAGTTTCTTCATCTGTACTTCCTCCATTACAACCCAGCCGATTCTAATTGGTCAGTTTATCTGATGAATGTAATGCAGCTCATTTTGTTTTCCGTTTAAAGGTTTTTAAACCAGCCACTTGCATGATACTAATCCATTTTACTGTGTCACCTTATTAAAGCTGAAGGCCAGCTGTAACTCTTTGTCCGTAACCTTGCAGGAGTACCTGGACCTGGCCGTCCCTCTGGTCCAGTACACATCGGTCTGTGGCTCTGCCTAAGCTCACCGTACCTCGACGGCGTCGTCCTGGGAACGTTTACTTCCTGTTTCCTGTGCAGCCCGGTCCAGCCTCAGATGAGGCCGCTAGGCAGAGTGACAGGTTGAGCTCAGACGAACCGTTTCGCTGCTGTGTGATGTAAAGACCAGCTGGACTGAACTGGACTCCCTCAGACAGAAAACGCAGCGTCCTGTTTGGACAGAAGGAGAAGACGTACCTCAGACACTGAAGGAGGACATTTGTCCCGTGTGTCTATAATAATGTACTTTGTGTAAATATTGTACGCATTAGTCTGTTTCATGTTGAGTATCTGTCTGGTTGTGTTACAGTGACATGAAGTGGAATGGATAGAAAAGAGGACAGAAACATGTTTTGATAAATCTATGTAGTTATTTTTTATTTGTACAGTTGGATTACTGCTTCTCAGCAGAATAACTCATCACGCATAAAATACTGTCAGAAACATACTTTTTGATTTATTCTGTTTGTTTTTCTGTAAAAAAAAAAATACATATTGCACTTATTCTCCATGGGCTGCTACTGTTAGACAATGAGCTTTAAGTTTGATGTAAAATAACTAAAGAACAGTATTAAAAACAATATTAAAAAGACGTCAAACCAATGTTGAAAAGCATGTCTTTTTTCATTTTTCTTCGTTTAACCTAAAGCTAAATGTGAGTCATGGGAGTCATTTCCTTTCAAATACCAAAAAATGTTGTTCTTTAATTTCATAAAGAATTTTCTATTGAGCTGGTTTATGTAGACTGTGCTCAACTGGAGACTAAATGTGCAACATTTGTTCCATTTCCAGCTTCTCTGGTTCTTTTTCCTCTATCAAACAAACCAAAACCTTTGAAAACCTTTTATCATGAGCCATTTCTCTTGTTAGTGCTAGACTCGTTTGTCATTTTTGGTTGTATTTACCCAGAATGCCCTGCTCGTCTTCCGCCTTTTGAGCGATCACTAAATCAATAGAGATGTACGATGCTTCATATTTTGGTATCGATCTGATACCAAGTAAATACAGGGCCAGCAACACTAACAACACCAATATCTATACTTTTTACTTAAGTTTGATATAAAAGTAAACTTCTGACCTTTAGGTGTTTTTGTTTTTAAAATGCTTTGTAAAACCTGGAACAGAATTTGGACAATATTTACAGGCATCCACAAAATACTTTTATTAATGATAAACAGAAGCAATAAAAAACATTTGTGTGCATCTTTCCTGGAATAAACAAAGTGCAAAAATTATCATTTGAGAACAAATCAAAACAAAACTTTTTTATTTATTTATTTTTTTTAGGTCGAGTTGATAAAAAGTACTAAAAATAAAGTAAATTACAAATTAGAAACCCGGAACTAAAGTATCAATCTCACCACACGAGTATCGATCTGATGCTGATATTGTCGATATTTTGGATCAATTTGCCCATCTCTACCGATTACACGGTGTTCACATCTGCATTTGAACCACACCAGAGTTCAGGATGGTGTCTAGAATCTATCCAAATGGACTGGAGTTGGATTCAAGTAGACTAAGCACACCTAACATCCCTGGCTTGATGCTGCTGCAAACACTGAAGCACCTAAAGTTTCCCCAGTACAGCCTGCTCTGTCCCTTCTTGTTGCTGCTTCACAGGTGTCCAGTCCAGTCTGTTGTCCAGATAAACACCGCAGTACTTATATTCCTTATGTTTCTCTTGAAGTTTACCATCATCTCCTGTTTTCTTCACATTGAGGATGAGATGATTTATCCTGCACTATGACACAAAGTGCTTCACCAGATCTCTGCCTCTTGTCCATTTTTCATAAGGACTGAATATCATCTGAATATTTTGGTAAGTTTTGGCTTAAATTTCCTTTTATCAATAAGGTTTAGCCAAGTTTTGTCCTCTTCTTGGACCAAGTTTATTATCTTGTCAGTTGCCATGATTACAGTGTCTCCTGCAAGCAGAAAGCAAACATAGAATTGCACAAATTGACATTACAAAAATCAGTTTTCTTGATGAAAACACACCAATTTAAAAAGAACTCACATTTTTTTATGATAGATTTTGTGGTAGGAGGAGATGGTTTTATTAGCCATATTAAAGTGGATGTACTTAGCAAAACTGCAATGGAAACAATTTTGTTGCATTACAGGAGTCACATGATCAACAGCCGGATGTTACTACTGGAGAAAACTACAAAAAGCAATGGCAGGAAAGTGGTAGTTTATTTATTTATTTATTTATTCAGATAACGTGCAGCTGGTTCCACCAGAGCCCTCACAGCATCTCATAGTTCATTAAAAGCTATGTGTCACTCTAACTTGTTGAATCCATAATTCTTCTGTAAAATCACAGAATGCAATTTCCCCAAGGAGCTGCGGCTTGTTGCTCCAGTGATGGCACCATGGCTGAATGATGACGATATTTCAAGTAACTGTTTACATCCGTTGCTGCCATAATTTTTAGTGACTTGTGTAAACAAGCTTATGTGTGTGTGTGTGTGTGTATGCTTGTTTTATTATTTTGTGAGAATATAGACGGCACGTTTGTGATGGAAACACAGATGATTGTTGTACAAGCTGATATTTGCAGTGTGGGTGTGATTCTCAGGAATAAACTTTGAGGGCTTGTTACCTTCAGCACAAACTCTCTCAATGTGTGTGTCGGCCCCAAGAAGGTGAATTGTAAGAAGCAGAGTTCCACTTAGGACTCGTCATCATCTGTCTCACAGTCCGTTTTTCATCTAACTGCTCTGCTTCTTCTACCTGAAGATTGTTAAGTAGCCTTTTTGTAGCTCCACACTTTCTTTTCTCCCATAAAGAGGAATGTGGGAGATCGTCCATCATGTGCTCCAGTCTGTGACATTTTATTTCCTCTGCAGCTCCCGGCCTGACAGTCCACTGCTGTGTGTAGTAAGCTGCAGCCTCATGCTGAGCTCTTCTTCCTGTTTGCTGCAGTCCTGGCATCCATTTCATCCCTCAGAGGTCTCAGACTGCCATGAAAGGCTGAGTTAGTACCAGAGGAAGTGCTGTGGCAGGAACCTCAGCAAACTATAAAACTGAGACAGGTAGGAATTCAGAGCAAAAAAACAAAAAGTCCAAAGTAAAATAGTAAAAATAGTAACAACTGAAGTTTGTGCAATGTTCATGTGTTTTAATACTAGTACAGCAACAGCAAGGCGTCTTAGCATTAAGATCATATTTATTCATGGGAACATCTAGTTGGTTTTATCTCTACAAGATAAATATTTCATTTTTGTTAATTATCACAGTTTTTCGTAGTTTTGTCCCCTGAAAAAGTTTTGAACTTTTTCACATTTCATCACATTGCAAGTTGAGTAGGTTTTGTTGTTTGGTTTTTCACTGGCACTTGCCATGAATTGTCAACTAAATTCAGGTCTAGACTTTGTGCAATTTTATGGTGAATGGAAACACAGTCAGTGACAAAAAAAAATAAATATATCAGTACTGGCCAAATACGTTTCACAGCAATAAAGTTTCCATGTATGGCAGAGCACAAGTGGTCCCTGAATAAAGAGAAGGACTGAAGTTAACAATAAAGCTAACTAGCCAGAGGTCAGGCTAGTTAGCTTGGAGACCGAAGGTTTTTCTGTAACAGTAAGTTGTTTCTCCACCATTAGCACATTTAGCAGCAAGTACACGAAATTGATTGACAACACTAACATCCTCGTCCTGGGTCTGATTGGTGGCTTTTGGTCTTCAGATGACAGTAGCAGCTCAGGGAGGAGGTGGAGGACATTGATCTTTTAACAGATTATTCATCTCTTATGAAACGGTGAGGACATGGTGACAGTTTTGACAGATACAGTATGTGAAAAAAAACAACATATTTTTATGAAAGTTACATACTGCAGGTTTAAAGTTGCTGTGCCTTCCAGCTGCCCTGAGGAAATCAGAGTGAAATGGGAGATGTCTCATCCAGGCTCTGATTCCAGTGAAATCAGGAAGCTTTAGCTGACTCCATGATGCTATTGAGCTGAGTTACACTTTAACTGGAACAGCTCAGCGTTCCTGCAGCCTGAACTCTGCTTCATTAGTGATGCTGTGGCTCCCATCGCTCCAGTGAACATGCAGAGCCGCCTGCTGTTACACTGATGGGATTCCTGGAAACGCGGCTGCCCACCTTCCTGTCAGCAAGCCCTGGCCCAAGGGATGGAAAGAAAGATGTACGCCCCTCCAGGGAAGAGCGGGGAGTAATGGGCCGTAACATGGTGGTGAGAAGCCATCATGGGTCAGTTGTTGCCTACGGCGACCGATGGCTGAGTGGGGCCACTTTGCACCTTCAGGTGTGAGCCACCAAACCTGCCCAGACAGAGGTGTCACATATTTCTTCTTTACACACATCACTGTCAGGGCAGCTGCTTTTCTTTATGGATTCAGTTAAATTCATTTGTGAGAAATGTTATAAATGTTCATCTACATATATTTTTTCTGTGTCTGATGTGATATTCTTACTTTCTGAGACACTGAATTTTGGGTTTTCTTTACCTGTAAGTCATAATCGCTAAAATGGGGGAAAAATAAGGAATATTTTACTCTTTAATGAATCTTTATTAAATGACCATTTCACTTTCTGAAATGACTGGCAAAAGATATTGCACTTTTACACAATATTTCCATTTCCATTTCAGCCTGCTGGAATGGAAATGTTATAGTGTTCAAATAAAAGACTGACAGAGTCTGTGACGTACAGACGTCCTTACATAAGAACCTCCACATATTTAAACAGAGAGATGAAAATTAAAGGTCTGAGCAAATATTAATGTGCAGTGAAGTGACTGAAAAAAATCAGACAGCAAAACGTTGCTGAGTCATTTCTACATAAAGTGATTCCAACAGTGAATCACTTTATGTGTCACTTTATGAATCACTTTGGTTTAATTTTTGTCCTATAAATATCTTTCATATAATTTGTTTAAAAAATATATATATATATATATATACATATATATATATATATGTATACAACTTTCTTAATACAAGAGGCTAATATTGCTCTAGAAGTCATAGAGATAATTTATATTTACCAACAGCCAGGGCCTAACCTCCACCCGCCCGAGCCCGGGCGATTTGCATAATTTTTTTTTATGACCGCACATAACTCAGCCAAAAACAATGCCAACATACCCATGCCATACCTCTTTAGAATCAGGACATCTAACAGAAAACGACTATCAACTCCATTTTAACTTCTCTATCCACCACAGACGC
>CAEFZY010074075.1:0-87951 GCA_903066815.1 Brachyrhaphis roseni
TGTAAGTGTTACAGAAACTGTGTCATGATCATGATCTATGTCTTGTTCCTGAGAAGGAATCTTAGAAAAGCGGTAACATACTGCCCCCTACAGTACATTACGAGTGTTACATCACAGTTCACACTTTCTCACAATTAACTAATTTATTACACAGTGATGTGGTATTTGCATTTTGCTTTATGACTGTTTTATTTTATTTATTTTATTCTGATTCCTGCTATGTTATTCGACACTGTATCTTAATGTGCAAAATTTACATAGAAGTTACTCTTTGTTGCACATCTATGAAGGAACTGGAAAAAGTCTGAATTTGTCATGGGAATGCAACATCGCAGTCTACCTGAAAACACAAACAGATTGATTTTGTAATGAAACCCAGATCTTATTTAAAATAAAAACATTGAACAAACTCCTTAATTGGCTTAAAATCTAGTCAAATCATTTTAAAAGCTTCCGAATTACATGGCAATCAAGCAATTTTTGAAGAGACCTGCATGGTAAGAGAGAGCCTGACCACATGATGTTTACACAGACAGCAAGACTTGGTACTTTAGGAGATGTATCAGCAACATTTTACTCAACTTAACTCTAGTGTTGGTGTGTAAAACTGAGTCTGAAATTGTACTTTTTTCAAATATTTTATCTAAACATTAACAACTGGAGCCCCAAGTGTAAGAATTTAAAATGCTTTCAAGAGAACACAATGCTTTG
The DNA here is from genome assembly GCA_903066815.1 of Brachyrhaphis roseni. Classification (NCBI taxonomy): domain Eukaryota; kingdom Metazoa; phylum Chordata; class Actinopteri; order Cyprinodontiformes; family Poeciliidae; genus Brachyrhaphis; species Brachyrhaphis roseni. Next base: position 712 of record CAEFZY010074075.1, read on the forward strand.
CCCTTATTCTTTCTTGTGATGATCTTTGGAACAACAGGGACATTTTTTACCAATGATTAATCACTTAACTACAGTAACAATAAAATAAAACCATCATGAGAAGACCAATTCAATATTTAGTCAATATTGTGGGTACTTACAGTACTCTGCAACTACTTTAGGGATACTACAGAGCTGAGGAGAAATATAAACAACAGTCCCAGGGTTCTTCTTGGCATAATCCACCACTCCCTCCTCAATGAAATCCCTACAGGAGGAGAAGATGAATTAGTTTGTAGACAGTTCTACAAATAAGATAAGATAAGACAATTTTATTAGTCTCCCATAGGAGAAATTCATCTTGGAAGCAGGGGCAAAACTGCAATACGACAATAAAAAACCCATCCAAAGGGACAGTGAGGCATGTTTTAAGAAATAACGTAAAGCATGCAACATTTCAGTAGATATTTGACAATATTTCTTACAATGCAAAAGGTCACTGGCTTTGACAGACCCAGCTGGAGCTTTAAGTACATTGTCATGTAAACAAACTTCTGGATTTATAGTGAGATTAAATTACACACAGGTGGAATCTATTTACTAAATAGGGGACTTCTGAGTGTACTTTTAATAACGCACTTTCTCAGTCTTTCACGTAAAATTCTAATAAATCATTAAAGTCTGTAGTTGTATAGAGACAAAATGTAAATGTGCAAAGGAATACAATACCAATGTAATGTATATATATGTATATTTTAATATACATTACCTGACTCCCAGTGCGCTCGGAGACTTCTTGGAGAAGATGATGGAAATCCGTTTCAGTTGACACACGTATCGGCCCACACCGTTCTGAAGAACGCTCTTCAGGAAGCGGCTGGGCGTCCCTCTGGATGTCATCCTTTGACCTTTAACTTTATCTTCAACTCAGTAAAGGCGAACCACTGCTAACATGTAGTAATTTATAAAAGTGCGATTCCCAAACTCGTAGAGGACAACCTCTCGGCTAGGTACACAAGGCAGCCCGTCACTTGATAGGTCCGATGTGAAACATACACGGAACTGAAGTTTCATAGCTTCCTCGCGCGGTTGCTACAATATGGAGCGCCGTCTGCCATATTGTGTGTGGCAGGTTCTCGGGTTCTCCTTGGAAACCAATGCAAGCTTTTTCGTGTTGGTAGTTAGACTGGAATAGTTTTCATGTGCAGTTCCTTTTCCTGTTTTAAAATAACATTACGACGGTGTGCGAGGGAATGCAAACTTACTGCCAGGGGGAATCCTCCGTGTTCCTTCGGGAGCGCTGTAGTTCAATTGAACTAAATTCTGTTAATCTATATAGTGCAAATTCTCCACAAATGTCTCGTAGCACTTTACGTAGAAATAATAACTTCAGTAACTTCAATCACAATTATTCAAAATAGTTTAAGTAGTTTCCAAGAAAACCCTACAGATTTCATCGAGTCAATGGCTTGCAGTATTTAAAATTCTAGATCCTTTCTGGACCGCATCTCCATTTACGACACAATCCCCCAGCTCGGCCAAAGCTTTTTTTGTCTCTTTTGCATGCTTTGCAACAAAATGCCACTCACAATATGGCAACAACATTTACGTAAGGACCTGAATGCGCAAGAGAGGTTTCTTCTTCTATGATTTCGAAGTGTGTTTTAGACGGACTTGTTTTGAAAGCGTACCAATAAAACCCGGGCTGCATGGAGCATGGGGCAAGACGAGGTCAGACGTTTAGCAGGTAAAATGTCTTTATGAAGATCATGGTTTTTATTAACGTTACGCACTTTTTTAGCTGATTTTATAAGGTACTTCATTGTCTATTTCCAATCTGTAAATTGTGTTAGCTCGAGTGAAAAAGAAGACTCTTTGCGTTAGTATATTTCTGCATCATTTTATAAAGTTAGTTTTGTAGCTTTAATGCATCTCACTAATGTTTTGCATGCGTTTTCTTTGTTGTATGTTTTTGTAGGTTAAATGAGCTAAGCAGATAGCCAATGTGGAGAGGCCTGCTGCTAAAGGGCACCACCTGTCTCCTGCAGGTGTCGGCCCAAAGCTTTCTCCATCAAAGACATGCTTCCTCCCAGTGTTTCAGACTTCTCACCCATAGGTTCCTCCACAAACTTCGAGAGACATCATGCATCCCGAGGCTTAGCAGTACAGACTTCTTCCAATCCCACAACCTGATCAGGAATTATAAAAAGGATGCCAAGTCCACTGTAGCGTTCCCTCTGAGTCCCATCACAGTTACAGACATCAAGCAGTACTTGCGCTCCAAAGACATTCCCTTCCACGATGGCTACAGCTGCCTCCACATCCCGAGCATCTTCATCGACGTGTTCACGAGGAAGGACAGCTTCTCCCTGTTCATTGACAAAACCACGGGACAGTTTTTGTGCAAGGACACGCTGGTGGAGGGCAGCTGGGAGGACCTCCAGGACTGTCTGGAGGTGATGCAGAAGGACGAGCAGGACTCCCTCAGCCCTCATGTGCTGCTGGGGTATCCGGAGAGCCTGGAGGAGCAGGAGGAGAGGGAGAGGGAGCAGAGGGAAGTGCGGGAAATCTGGTCCAGCTCGTTGCCCTACACAGATCTCCACGACGAGGAAGCTCAGCTGGTTAAAACCATGTTCCAGGTAGGATTAAGAAGAACTTCATCCTGTGTTTATGTGCATTGCATCTTCACGCTGTTCTCTGAAATGCTGCAACTAAATCTGCATGCTGCAAGATTCTAAAAAGTTGTTCCAAAATTGTTTACGGTCACACACTGCGTATCGTCAGACATTAAAGTTATGAATTACATTTATATTGGATTTACGGAGGACTTTATTTGGTAAGCAGATATGATTTTTTTTATTTTATTTATTATTTGCCAAGCTTCAACAATTTTATTTGCAGAAAAGTTAAATTGTCAGGTGCCATTTATTTAGTAGCAAGGTGACTTCTTAAGTAAGTCGTTTTCGTTTGATTTAATTTAGGGGTATTGTTGTACTGGCGCTCAATACAAGTGTACACCACACCTTTCTTATTGGTATTTGTATAAGACTCAGAAAACCATGAATTGTTTCCATTCCATTTCACAAATATGCAGTTGCTCTATCACATCAAATCCCAGTAAAACCCCTGAAGTTTCTGGGTCTAATATGACAAATGTGAAAATGTTCAAAAAGTATAAATACACCATTGTTGGTGAATTTAAACAAATATTTTAAAGTGTGTGTTACAATGAAAAGAAAATTTCATTGTAACACACACAATGTGTGCGTTAAGTTATTAACTTAATGCAAAAGTTAATAATCCTTTGCGTAATGCAGACCTTTATTAACTGTTATCTGTACTGATTGTTAAAGCGCTTGTTCTGATTTACAATGTGTTTGAATTAATAAAAGGAGGACTACCTCACAAGCTTATCACTGCTTTACTTTTTCAGATCACAAAGATCTCCAATTCAACCTTGAAAAAGTTTGGAGTGAGGCTCTTTAAGCCCACCAAGAGTCTGGTTTTCCCCTGGTTTGGTGGTCCCGACTCCTCCTTGAAGGGGATCAAACTCCTCTCTGCCCAAAAGATAGACGGAGAGAAAGTCACCTATAATGAAGCCACAGTTCCAAAGTGCAGCTCCTACTTTAACTTGTTCGGCCTCACCCTAGTGAGCCGTATGGACTCGGAGGTGGTGGTGACAGGCTCTGAGTTGGACACTTTGGCCGTTAGCCAAGGCACAGGGCTCCCCAGCGTGGCTCTGCCCCGTGGGGTCAGTTGCCTTCCACCGGCCCTGCTGCCCTACCTGGAGCAGTTCAAGAGAGTGACGCTGTGGCTGGGGGACGACATTCGCTCCTGGGAGGCGTCAAAGATCTTTTCGCGTAAGCTGGGCCTGCGGCGGTGCACCCTGGTGCGACCGGGGGAGTTCCAGCCCTGTCCACTGGAGGCGCTCTCCCAAGGGAAAAACTTGTCCCGCATTGTCAAAGCCTCCATCCCAGCGGCGCATAAGTCCATTGTCTCTTTCAAGCAGCTCAGAGAGGATGTTTACGGAGAGCTGATGAACACAGATCAGGTGGCTGGAGTTAAGTGGACCAGATTTCCAGAGCTCAACCGGATCTTAAAGGGACACAGAAAGGGAGAGCTCACAGTTTTCACAGGTACTAATCTGTCATGCTTCCATGATTAAGCGTATAGTGCTGGTTGTCTGTGTTTACTATGTAATATGACTTTTGTCTACTTATTTTATTTAAAGCTGGTGCAGGAATAGTGGATAAAAATGGAAATCTTTATAAACTGGCCCAGACTGGAATCAGGCCCAAAATAAAAGGAAAGACAATGTAGTGAAACATTTGTGAAGGAATTGTACGTATTTAAATGTAATTATGTTACAGATCTGTGCATTTTTCTTTTAAACAAAACCGAACTGCTACTTTATTATGTGGGCATAAAATGCTTTGTTTAAAGGTGTGAAATAGAAGTAGGAAAGGGTGAAATGGGGTTAACAATGTTCTTTGAATACCTATTCCAGTTTTCTATCAATGTGTTATCTATTCAGGTCCAACTGGAAGTGGGAAGACCACCTTCATCAGCGAGCTCACCCTTGACCTCTGCATGCAGGGTGTCAACACGCTGTGGGGCAGCTTTGAGATAAACAACGTGCGTCTAGCTAAGGTCATGCTGACACAGTTCGCCATGCAGAGGCTGGAGGAGAACTTGGAGCAGTACGACTTCTGGGCTGACAGATTTGAGGAGCTGCCGCTTTACTTTATGACGTTCCACGGACAGCAGAACATCAAGTGGGTTTGATCAGGGCTGTCGGATTTTACCCATCTTTGCATTTATCTACATTTTGCTGACGTGACCACCATTTTTAATTAGGAACTCTTCTGTGAACTTGTTTTCAGGACTGTACTGGACACCATGCAACACGCCGTCTACCTCTATGACATCAACCATGTCATCATTGATAACCTGCAGTTCATGATGGGTCAAGAAAACCTTTCATTAGATAAGTGAGTAGAAACATAGACTAGTCCTACTGATGGTAGACAAAACACTTACCTGAGCCGTCCTTCTTAAGGTAGACCATTTGGCAAGTACCCCCACCACCGTGCTTGGCAGGTGTTAACAATGTTCTTTAAATACCTATTCCTTACAAAGCAGATTTGAAAATCTGTCTAGTTAGGCTAATCATTAACACATTTGAGTTAAAATATGTAAATGAATTTATGATCCAGATTTGCCGTCCAGGACCACATCATCGGGGTGTTCAGGAAGTTTGCCACCAACAGCAGCTGCCACGTCACTCTGATCATTCATCCCAGGAAAGAGGAGGACGACAGGGAACTGCAGACTGCATCCATCTTCGGTTCTGCTAAGGTATTTAATTTCTATTTTTTTTTCCAATCTCTCCCATAAAAGTTCTAGTGGGGGTTAAGTTGAATAAGGCAGAATAATTTATTACTATATCCCAAATTAAATTCACTCACGTCTTAACATTTCCTCAGTTAGTTTAATGAAATAAAATTTTTAAGTGTGTCAAAGAAGAAATTTACGAGGGTACAAAAATTTGTTTTTAATGCAGTATTGGACTAATTTTGTTAAAAGTGCTGTAAATATAATTTATTGAAACATGCAGAAACCGTGGTTTTCCCAATGAATAGGAAGAACAACAAGTAGAGAAGAACACATACTTGAGATGTTAAAAAGAAAAAAACGTATCTAGCGCAGGCATCCTGACCTTTAACCTCTCTCCAGGCAAGCCAAGAGGCCGACAACGTCCTCATTCTGCAGGAGAAGAAGCTGGTGACCTGTCCCGGCCGCAGATCCCTGCAGGTCACCAAAAACCGGTTCGATGGAGACGTGGGCATCTTCCCCCTGGACTTCATCAAGTCTTCGCTCACCTTTTCAACGCCCATCAAGGGCAAGCACAAGCTGAGGAAGGTCGCCGCCAAGCCGGAAAACGAGGAGGAGGTCCAGGGGAGCGAGGTAACTGTAAAGAAGGATGAAGGGAAGAAGGAAAAAGCGACAAAAACGGCGAAGGCATCACAAGCGGTTAAACGCCCTGCTAACGGAAACGAGAAAGCAAAGTAGTGATGTGAAAAAGTGTTTAGAGAATGAAGTGAGCCCTAGATTGCTAGCTCTCAAAACTTGATTAAGCTGAAAATATTCACAGCACTGTGCAAAAGTTTTGAGTCATCCCATAATATTTTACATACTGCTTGTATTGAAGCTAAAACATGATCTGATTCCCTGATCTGTCCTACAAGGTCTCTACAGTCTATGCATTGAAACTCTAGAAAAGATGTCCAGTACAATCTGACTTTTTCTGGTTTAATAAGATGCAAACTGTCAGAAGTGCGAATAAGCATGTTTTTCTATGTATGTCATACATGTTATTTAAACACCCACACAACACAATTAGATCACAATCAGTTAGAATTTAATTGAAAAGTTCATTTAGTTTAGGTTTTCATGTGAGAAACTCACATATAGATTTATGACAGTGTGATGCATTTTATTTTATGGCATATGTCTAAAGCACCTAAAATCACAAAGTTTAACAGAAATAAATGCTTCTTATGCAGGTCACTCTTGTATAATGAATTTATATATGATGAGTTTCACTGTTGGTTGTAAAGTTTGGTTGTCAGACTTCTGGGACTCATTTAAATCCAATTTCCAGTCTTGGATTCCAGAAATTCCACCTATTGAGGACAATTCAAAGTCATTATTGTTTTCAGGCCATTGGAGGGATTTTTTTTGCACTTGCGTACACTTCTCGCAAGTGTTCACTGCAAATGTGTAGTAGACATTTTACCTGTATGTTTCGATGCTGCTGTAAGACTTGGAATGGCCCAGAAAATGTGTCTTTATTTTAACTGGAGGATCACATTACGAGTGATCAGCTACTTCAACATTATCATTCACTAAATTTACAGAAGATAATGCAACAGTGTCATGCCTGTCTAGTCGGTCATAAGTTCAAGGAATGATGTTAGTCAAAATTTGACTTTTGTTGCAGTGTTTAAAGCTTTTCATCCAAGTATTTAATTTACTGTGAAACTAAGATCCACTGTATTTTGTTTGGCACTATCAATGTCTCCATTACCATAATGTGTTCTCACTCTACTGATCTTTTTCATACACTTTGTATCATGATTTATTAATAAAACTTTTTTTCTACATAAAATCTCATTGTTGATGTGCTTTTAACCATGGTCAGCAGGGGGCAGTGTGGGATAAGAACAAAACAATAAATAGACTCCTTGTGCCTAAACGTAGCAGCAGCAATAGTTTTCAAAAAGAAGGAGGAATTTTCCCAAAGGTGCTTTATAGAGAACTACAGCATGACAAAGCACAAATGCGGATATTAATTAGATTCTGCTTCCACTTCTTGCCCTCGGGCATTTAAATATTGGCAACTTTGATAAAGTTACAGATTATGCATGCGTAAAGATACACATCTACAGGGTTAAGCACACCTCCCTGTCACTGTGTAGCATTAAACCCTTCCTGCATCATGTTACACAATCTATTATTTAGGATGCCTTTTAATAAGTGCACCGCGTTTCAAATCGTCTTCACATGAATATTTAACAGGTAAAATTAACTGTCCTATCTTGGCTCAGCTGGTTTTGCTCATAGGTGGAATTGATTAGGTCTCACCACACTCCCATCAAATCAAATACATTCCACATTGATGATGTGATGGCAAAAAAAATTAATTGCATGTTGTATATCAAGGTTAATTATTTATAATCTTGGCATCTGTGATGAATATGGAATATGGAAGATGTTAATCCTGCAGGAATTGAATTAAGAAACTCAAACTCCTACAATAGTATGAAATGTTGATCAAAACCATCTAAACTGATTATTTTAGATACAACTCAACTACTGGAAGCGTAGAATTGTGTTTTTAGTGTGGCTTCACAGTCCAAACAAAGGAAATTATATTTGGTTTATTCAGATGTTGTATAATCCTCTGCTTTCATCTCACCCAATTGTTTTCTTCAGTCACACCCTCTACATGTCCTTCATCACTTCGTTCTTTAACCTTTTCTGTGGTTTTCCTTGTTCCCTTCAACCTGGAAGCTGTTTATTCAACATCCTCTATGCATTATGTGCAGTGCTTTGCAAGTAATTACGCACCTTGAACGTTAATATTTTTGTTAAACTACTGCTTCAAATTTAAGAGTATTTTTTTGGGGGGGATTTTATGATAAAGACCAATAAAAAGTAGTGCATAATTGTGAAGTGGAAAGAAGTTTTTCAAATGTGTTTTCAAATTGAAATCTGAACATTGTGGCAGTGCACTTGCCCTGTATTTAGCTCCCTTATAGTCACACTAGATTCTCTGTATTTGCTGAAGCTTCAATGTGTTAATGATATGTTCAGTTTTCATGATGCTTTTTGTTCCTTAATTCTCTCAAACACACTTTGGAGGTATCCTCTGAAGGTTTGTAATGTTTACCTATAGAGAGGGCTGAATACAAATGACTGTGACACTTTGTAGGTTTTTAATTTGTAACAAAAATCCTGAGGAACATAGATCATTATCCCTTCTCTTCACAACTGTGCCCATTCTGTAACTTACCCAATCTCACAAAATTCAAATGATTAGGAAAAAGAGACCTTTCAAGAATTTGAGGTGTGGACTGCGAGTAGATGAGTTTAGATGGTACAAAACAGTAAAATGATCCAAATTTAAATCAAACTGAATTGCTTGTTTGAATTCTGATTTCTGTCTGGTTTTGATCGTATTTATCCTTACTTTGATCTGTTGTGTGATAGATGTCCAAGCATGACTGAATGAAGTCCTGTCAACAATCAACAGGTCTCTTTAATATTTGGGATAATGTGAACAAGCAGAGGCTGGATTCAGACTTTTCCTGTCATGCACGGGTTTGAGCAGTTCTGCAGGCTTGTCAAACAACTTGTTGCAAGCCACCCTGAATGTTTCTGCAGCGTTGTTTGCCTTGGTGTGGACCAGCCGATGTTGGGGCCTCTCTGTCTGCTTCTAATTTCTTTTCTGGCTCCGTCCTTCCCAGACCAGTCCAGAGAAGCCCGTGGCTCCAAACTCAGCCAACACAGACGACGTGGAACTCCAAGCGCACTGGATCACTAAAACATTAAATGTAATGTAAACCATGAGAAATATCCCTCTATGTTTTACACACATAAACCTTTGTATATGGCTGTGGATGGGTATAGTGATTCCTAGATTCTTTTTCTTTAATTACTGCGTAAGCACACACTGCCTTTTGTACTGACTCCAGGCTGTGCTGGATGGGTCTGTGTGTCCTCTTGACTTTGTGGGTGTGGGATATGGATTCATGGATTTCTGAAAGGGCTTCTTTGTGTTTTCAGGCATTACTGCATCGAGTTGATGGCAGCCCTGTCGCCTGAGTGCTCTTCTAGAAAACTCACGAAAATCAGTACAAACGCTACCAAATAGCCATGCCCTTTGCTGTTAGTCATTACTCATAGCATGAAATAAAGTTTCCTAAATGTCCTATCATAAAATGCCTTTGTCAAATTAGAGCTCTGGATAAGTTTGATTTAATCTGTTCTTTGCATGCCTATCCAAATAGTTCCCATCTGGCGAGAAAAGCAGATGAAACAATTTGAGTAACGCAGCTTTTAATCACGGAGGAAACAAATAGCGGGGAGACCAAAAGAATCCCACTTTGTCAAATCCCTCAGGATGTGGTACAACAAAGCTGAGAAAAGACATTTCATCTGCTCATAAATCAGCTAAAAATCATGTCAAAACATACAAATAGTGTCTAGCAAATTATTTTGTAAGCTGCTTGCACACAAATGTAAGCCTTATATGGTATTATACGAAGAACAAAATGGAGATGGAGATGAGGGCTACTTTGAACTGTGTTGATGGTGGGACGCATGGATACATGCATGCATAGCTTTTCGCTTCATTAGTTACCCTTCATTTAGCCAGCTATATTTAACAAAGTCTGGAGGTAATTTAGGGATTTGCAATCAGTCAGTCGACTCTGGACTTTAATATAGAGTTCACACAAAGACATGATCTCCTCTTTTATGGAATGACAGAAGGTATTTCTTATAAAAATAGAAAGCACTGGAGCTACAGTACAAAGTATGAAGGTACAAATTGCCAACCAATCTATGGAAGCATTTATTCAAAAGCACTTTATAAATTCAGTCCATTAACTTTTTAATAAGAGTAAGTCGCTTTTTCTTTTGGAGAATAACAAATGTTTTCCAGCTAAGAGTTATATAAAAACATTTTTGTATCTTCACATTAAATTCGAAACTATGCATATGTAATTTTCAATAAATATCAATAAATACATACACATAAACCCACTGTAATCCAGAATCAGTCCTTTTGCATTAGTACTGAGCAGTCAAAACAAAAAAGTGTATTTTCTTGTCAGTATGGAAAAAAGTTGCAGCGCTACTGACAAAGTCATATGAGATATGATATAAAATATGATATATGATATGATCAAGTACTTTATGAAAATGAAGGATCTGCCTCACAGCCAGACATTTGGTTGTGTTCTTGTATAAAGAAATCTTTAATTCAAGATGCTACATACAAATGTGTACACAAGAGGCAGTTCTCAAACAAAAATGCACCTCTGTAAAAATCTATTTAAATATCAGTCAATAATTACACGGAATATCATTTTCTATGTCACAACATATCTTTTCATCAAAAGTCTTGAAGGCGTTAGTATGCAGCAAATTTGCAAAAGACATCACCGCCTCCTTCAAATTAAAGCTGCAGCTCCCTCCATGCTTTCGATGCCTTCCTTGGGAGAAAAAAATAACTGATCCAATGTGATAAAATATGACATAAATGACGCGATTCATTACGTGTATTCCCCTATGCGGTGCTATAAAAAGTGATGAGCCTTAATTCAAGCCCACAGACAAATAAAAAAAAAGAATTTAAGAAAGCCTGATGATAAAGTAGAAAATATGGAAAAACACCAACATTACATAATTCAGCAGTATTCATGCTGACGGACTACACTAGTTTAACAAATTGTAAATCTAAAATTCTCAGAAAACCTCATTCCCATCATGACCACATGAATTTTGAGGTTCATTTCTGTGTGGCGCTGCAGCAGCCCCATTGCGCTGGAGACTTTCCAGAGGCCCTTTTTCAGACTCACAGCTGATGCAAGTAGCCCTGCTGCCCCTCCTCATGTCAGGACATGAGGGAGGTGGGTTTTTGCTCTGTCTCTCTCACGTGGCATCTGGCACGTTTGACCCACATTATGCCTTCTGCTGCATGTATTAATAACCGCATACTCCTCTGTGTGCTCTTAGGCCAGGACACAGCTCAGGTTTCAGCTCATTATGTGAAGCTAATTCGCTAATGTTGGTAATTAAAAAAATGAGCAAGAAGATATACCGCATGTTTATTCTGCTACTGGATGTCCTAATCTAAAGCTCTCTGTGAAATTAGAATTAATTATCTGACAATAACATTTTGACTGCTGATGTGATGCTCTGTGACGCAGCACCATGGAAAAGTTTCGAACCACTCCTAATTTTCCCATTCCGTAAGTTCTTGTAATCTTATAAAGTGATCATGAGCTATAAATCCCCAGACTTTCCGAAGATCATTTAAAGTGTTCTTTTGAACACCTGGCAAATTAAAAATCAATCATCTAAATTAGGAGAAATTGGGGAACTTTGTTACAAGCAGTCTATTGTGTTATTGTCTGCAATTTCAAGTACGTAAAATAAAATGAATGTAAAACAACTATAAAATACAATGGCAGGCGTTTGGACATTAACTCCTTAGATTCGAACATTTATGGGCTGTAAAAATTCCAGGAGGAAATTTCATTGCAAATGAAGTTGGAGTTAAAATATGAGAAAGATCAAATCTGCGTTTCTCTAGACTACACCTTCCATTCAAACAAAAGGGAAAAATTAAAAGCAATCAGTATGAAGAAGTTCATAACTATATTAATAAGTGAGCTTCTCAAGCAGATATTTAGCATCTCTGTTCTACTGTCACTAAGAAAAATAGTGAGATTGAAAAACAAAAGTGAAATAGCAACAAAAAGATGCCCATGAGCATTGTTGGTCCTAAATTTGAAGCAATAGTTAAAATACATCACTGAAGAATTGTAGACTATTTCTATCAAGCTCCCAGTTATTGAGTTAATTTATGTAAAAAAAAAAGAAAAAAGGAATTGAACACAACAAAAAGATAGGACTGAAGGAATGATTTAATTTTTGATAGTCACTAAAAAAATGAACTGGAATCAAAATACAAAGAAATTATGTTACAGAATATAAACTTATGCTGAGTACAGTTAATCGTGGGCCAACAATGCTGCAAGTGACTTTATTTATTTATTTATTTTTTTATTTGTGGTGCCGGTCCCTTTCCAGTTTGGAAGCCCTCCCCATCCAGCATGTCTTCATGGCTCATATGCAAAACTGTCCTGCTGTGTTACACAATGACCATGAGCTCCTCCAGCCACGCAGCTGTGCTGCAAACACCTGTCTCCTACGTGGACATAGCCGTTAATGGAATTATTGTTTTCTTAAACTTTTGTACATGCTGAAGTGTACTTTCACACAGAAAGTATGCTGGGCTCAGTGTTTTTATGTCAAGCTGTGTCAGTTTCCTGAATAGAGTCAATGAAGAGTATGTTTTCCATTTGCCATGTGTAATTTCCTTGTTTCACTAAAAGTATTCCTTGTTCTGCATTGCTGCAAAAAGAAGACCAAAGTATAAAATAACTCTGCTAATGGCAGCTAACATGTAAGTGATTTCGAGTCTCACCAGTGGTATAATTGAAAATTGTATAGTTCCCATTGCTGTCCTGCTTAAAACTCTGTCTGTTCAGCCGCCCCTGTGGACACCATGTGCTCATATGCTAAACTGTCATGTTGCATTAGACATGGACCCTGATTCGCTCCAGCCACACAGCTGTGCCGCAAACACCTGCCATCTCCGTTTGCTCAGCTAGCCGTGTCCTGCCTGGAAAAGGTTTTGAGGGACATCATCATATCCAAGGTTTATACAACTGAAATCTGGCCAACTAGAGAGCCGAGATGCTTAATCTTCTCTGGCACTGAAGGAAGCCCTAAAGAAATTGGAAAGGATCATTTGAGAGTCCTTCAGGAGCTGGAATGCTTTAAAGGTTGAAAAGAAGGCAGGTGGGTTGATAATCAAAGCTTAATTATAGGGGAAAGAGGTGTGAATGTCGGGTTTTTGATAGGGAAAACTTTACTTGAATGGTCGGCCTAACCACTGCTTTCGAGCGAGTGGTTAGAATTGGTGTCCCATACTTCTGGGCACAAGGGAAGCACCTGGCAGGACTCCAGCTCCTCACATCGAGCCTCTTTTAATTCACTCTGAAGGCGAGAAAAGAAAAGAAAACACGAGACAGAGACAGCTAACCAGGCGTACACTTCAAACCCCGGCCAAAGAAAACTGCTATTCACTGTCAAATTAGCCGACTCCACGGCCACCTTCAAACGAGGCCCCTCTCTGTCTAATCTGCTCAAACTGCGTGCACACAACAACCGTCTGCTTCACAAGCTCCTGGACGCAGAAAACCACAGCAGTTAATTGAAGAGTTATCAGCCCAAGCACGGTTAGTTAAGCTGATTATCAGTTTGCTATCGTCCATCCAGCCAGGCCCTGGCCATGTAGGAGTTCCGTTTGTTGCCATCAGCTACATAAAAATGTTTCTTTTTAGATCAGCTAAGAAATGTATATCGTCAACGCACATTTTGCCGAGGCTGTGAATTACAAAAGGAGATTGTTTGGTTGTGAGAACCGAAATTAGTGCACGGTCCAGTATTGGACAGCTGAGATCATCCTTTGGCTTCTCAAAGCTCTAGACAACAAGAGCAGCTGGATTATTGCTTTTAAAAAAAGTCAGACAGGAGCCAGAAAAGAACGCTGCCCTAATGTATCGATATAAATACCAAGTGGCAGACGCTGATTATTAAATTTCAGATGGAGTTAGTTAATCATAAATTTCAAAATTAAAGATTAAAGAAAACAAAAGAAAGGGGCCTCCTGCAAATCGTTACTGACTGGATCATTGGAGCATATGTGGAAGGGGATGCATATAAAACTTGTGGTCCATTCCTAGACGCATAAAAACCCATATGTTCTCTTTCAGACGACATAAAACTCTTTATTTTCTGACTCTGCAGCTTTCATATCAATGTAATTTGTCCTTCTGATATCATTTTAGCAAATTATTTACTTCCCTACTGGTTGAGTATTTTACTTGGAATAAAGATATTCAGTTTCACTTGGGAAAAAAGGACAGAATATGTTTCAACTCCTGTAGAATAAGTGACTTTCCTAAGACAAGTGACAGAAAAGTACCTTTCTGTGATTTCTGTACCTTTGGGATTAAACTGTTATGATTTGACAGTATTAGATGGAGCTGGATTCAGTATAGTTGAATATGAATTGAACTTGCTTGTCAAAGTGGCTTGAGATGGAGTTTGTTGTGAAACAGCACTGTTTTTACATTGAAGTGAACAGAACAATGGGACACTGACACCTGCTCTACCCGGCTTTTCCATAACATTGAAACTTGACTCCTGACAGACACAAGCAAGTGAAAGCACATCTTGTGCTTTTCTTGCCTTCTTTGCACCGGATCTCTGATTTGTTTTACCGTTTGAAAACAAGAAACAAATAGTCTTTGTCGTGGAGTTAAGGTCAAAACTTTGCTGCCTTTATACTTGATTTTCTTTTCTATGGAAGGTTCTGCTGGCCCTGTGTCAGAAATCATTAACTCAACAGCACAGTGGTTTTAACAAGATTCTCCACACCAATTCAGAGTAGCTTCCCAATCCCTGAGAAGAAAAGCAAACCCATTAGCATGATGCAGCCACCACCATGGTTTCTGAAAGGGGTGGTGTGTGAACTGCAAAGCCTGCTTTGTGCCACACATGGTGGCATTTTGCATGTAGAGCAAGTTTTATTTAAGGTTGACAGAGTGCAATGGGCTGAACAGAAATGCAAACCACTCTTTTCTGATTGTCTTTTTAGAAAAACATGGGAAAACATTGTTCCTTTCCTTTCACTACACATCACTAAAATTAAATATTAATAAAGCAAGCTGAGGCTGTAATGTGATGGGATATAATTCATATTCAAGGTATTGTGCATGAACGGCATCCTGGCTGCAGGAAGTGATATCTGGTCTGGAGCAGATTAGAGCTATTACTGAACCTAACTTTAGTGTTGTTCACCATCCTTCCAACACAATGTGGAAACTCGTTTTTCAGACTCAGTGATGATCGTTGATTCCGTTATTACTCTTACAAGAGTATGTTGGGTTGATTAATTGTGTTGATTTGCATTTCCATTCTTTTTTTTTCACTTTCGTAGTTCTCACATTTGGTCAAGTGTTTATTTTATGTGGTTCTAAACAATTACATTTCATTTGACTTTGATTGTTGTGTTCGAGCCACACAGATGAAAATATCAAATCATATAGATCACAGACTGCAAAATAATACTCAACTAGTCAGTTGGCAGTTCACATCTGTCAGCCAATTAAATTTGTGAGGAAATAACAAATGCTACATAAAGTTAGACGGCTATGACAAAGACACCATTTAAAAAGTTTTAACTAAATCTCTGTGTTCACGCTTTTTTACTTTCTATCTTTGTGTAAACTTGCGTTGCATTTTGTTTTTGTCTTTTCTAACATTTCTGTAAACAGTGCTGTGTGGTAAAATTCCTCTGCTCTCAAAATATGCAGAGAGAGAACAATGGATGTACTGTAGGAATCTTTCCAGTCCCTCAACAAAAGCGGAATAACAACGCTGGTTTGGAAAACTGAACTTTGCTGTCTGCGGATGTTCCTGTTCTTTAACTTCTGTTTGCTAAATGTCACATAGTGTGTATGTGTTTTCTTTTATCAAACGCTTCAGCTGGAACTGCAGGACCTGGTGAATTTTATAAGCAGCTTGTTCGTGTCACTTCCCTACTGTAAGGTGGTGAAACAAAACTTTGCATTTAAGAGACTTTAGTGTCCAAAAATGAAAATATATTGGTGTTTTATAGGGCAATGAAACACAAAGTAGCGCAAGGATGAAGAAATGATATTTGGCTTTAAAAGTTTTCTAAACAACAAAACAAATCTGAAAAACTTATCTCTACTCCCAGTCTTTTGCAGCCTCTGAAATGTTCTCCTCTTTGGATTGCAAAGCATTTAGCTTCATCCATCTTTTCATCAACACAGACTTGCTTCTCTGTCACTGCTGCAACAAACATCCCTTACACATATTGCTGCTGCCACCATTTTTAAGAAAGAGATTCTACATTTTTTAGATTTTCATTTGTAAGAAAAAAACCCAGGAAACCATTTATATTTTGCGTAGAACTAAACATGAAGAGGATCCTGGATACTTTTGCTGACCAGAAACTGAACTTTTTATCAATTACATCAGTCTAATTTTAAAACAGATGCAGTACATCGGGGACGGAAATATCCAAATGGATTTAACTTTTGATATGATCACAAGTTGAAGTGAGGTCAGTTTTCTTTAATATTAGTTGGACTTGCTAAACAAAAAGTTGTTTTTTTTTTGCAGTTCAGAACATGGAAAGTGGATGAATTTATATTTCTGTTTTTTTTTCTTTTGCTGATTCTAAATTACGTAGAGTTTAGAGGAATAAAGAAAATCTTGTGCACTCTTAATAGTTAATCCAATGTCCTTTAGAAATGCTCTCAGTTAGTGGCTCACCAACTTTACAGCTTCTGACTCACAACAGCACAGTAAAAACTGACAGCCCCCTTGAGTTTAATCCACTAATTTTATCTCTTAAACTCCACTTGTTAGGAGTTTTTTTGTTTTTTTTTTTTTTTTACGCAGAACATAAGTTCAAGACTTTTCCTATGTCTTTCTTCTAATTTTATTGTTTCTAAGTTAAGAGACTTCAAATTTATTACATTGAAAATAAACTCATGGCCCCATCTGTAGGATGAGTATGTAAGCATTTCTATTTAGGAATGACACAAACAGCAAAAACTGCTAATACACCGCTTTTATCTATTTGTACTGCTATTTTTTTCCTTTTCTATTTATTGCGCAAACACACTTTGCAATTATCTTTTTATGTTTTACGTGACAAAATGTCTATGGTTTTATACTAAAACGTAAGTTTGAGAATCAATACAAAGCGTAGAGTTTTACAACAGAAGTAGACTTTTTCTTATCCTTAAAGCTTTGCTGCAGATGCTTTTAGAAGAAAAATATAAAACAGAAAAAGATTAAGAGGGATTAAACATTAAAGATTTGGTGCTGGTGTTCGTCTTAAAGCGCTTTAAATTATCAAGACTATTTCCTCACCCCTCATAGTCTTTGTAGTCCTAGTATTGCCCAATTTCTAAGAGATCAGAATTATCCTTTAATCTCATTCCCATGAATAGAGAGCATGCATTCAGTACAAAAGCCTGCCTGTCTTTGGTTAATATCTACTTTAACTTTTTCCCATTTTTCTCCTAATTAACAACCGCTGCTCCCTATTAAAAATCTTCTGATTTACCAGCCAATCAAAGAAATGAAAACAAGGACGACAACCTGTTGTACAAGGTTTTTATTGTTCTTCACTTGTGCTCCCGACCTTGTAACAAGATCAATATAAATCAGGGAGACAGGTCATCGTTCCAGTAGCTGTAAATTTTAACTGCTGTCCTCCTTGGAGAGCATCTGTTTTGCCTCTTAGAATCCAACTCCTTATTGGAGTTTTGAGTCTACACTTATACATTCGCTTCAACTCTTTCTTTGCTTTAGCTGATCGAACCGTGCTTTACTTTTCTTCCCATCTTTTCAATGCAAACATGGACTATCGATGATGAGAGAAGTGCGTGACTGTAAATCTCACATTGTCTAAAGCGAATCCAAACAACTCAAATGGGAATAATAAATGTGCATAAAAGCTTTTATGCTGCACCTGGGGAGAACACGAAATGTCTTTTCCAGACTTCCCCTCTTGCACGTGCCTAATGCATCACAATGGAAAGTTCTGCTGTTTCACATTCAGGAAGCCGGCTCTCAAACACCAGAGAACTGGTGAGCTGCAGCACCACTTATCAGTTACTCTTCACAACTTGTGTTTACCTTGCATGTCTGATTGAAATGAACTGACAGTGGAGGCAAAGGGGCCCATTTTTATCAACAAGCACAGCATAATTACAGAGGTCTCCTGGCACCAGGAGGAAGGGGAGTAATTTGTTTGGTGATAGGCATCCTCAGCATGTATGCAACCCGGCCCAGCTGGGAGTAGGGAGTAACTAAAGTCCTTATGCTTGAATGGCAAAGAGCAGACTCAGTTTGGATTTTGAGAGTCTACAGGCATGCAGCATGCAGCCCACACACAATTATCCATTACTGTAACTGCTTTCTCTCGTGGTCAGAGAAAAGCTGGACAGTCTGAATCTGCATTCCTGCGTGTCGGAACCGAAGTTGCAAAGAACTCTGAGGATTAGACATTAGACTAAATGAAATGCAGAGCTCTGACAATTAGGAGAAAATGCTCCAGATGCACATATTTGCTTGGTTTGCACTGAATGAAATGGTGACTTTCTATGCAATAACATGTTTGTTTTGTCAGTTCACTATTTAAATCAAAGCTTTCGGTGCAGATCCAAATAAATGTTTCCGAACCACTCATAGTGTTCCACAGCACTTTATTTTGTTGTTTTTGTTTTGTTTTTAATAAATTCAAGTTCACGGTAGATTTTAGAATATTGAGTGGTCAGTCTGTTAAACTTAGATATCATAAATTATGGATTAGTCTACAAAGTCAAGAATTAATTATCTTCAATGAATGCAGCTGTCCATCTAGCCATCTGTCCATTCATCCATCCATTCAATACTTGCATACTAGATATTGTAAGTAAGTAGGGACAGTTTATTCTCCACTGAATATCACAGCAGGCTCATCAGATACAACTACAACAATGAACAATGCTTGTTACCAAACAAGAGATCTCATTTTTACATAAACTGTAAGTTTGTTTCTGTGCCTGATGAACTTTGATTAAATTGTTCTTTTGTAAAACTACTCCCAGACTGCAGCGGAGTGATACTTCATTTGCAAGAATTGTTGGCTAAAGTCCAATACAGAGAGGAATTAGTTGAAAATGTATATCTGGGAAGAAAAAAAAAACATTCAAAGTGTATGAAGAAACCACAAGTTGTCTAGACAGGGTGCAAAATGATGCAGAGTTGTGGTGGTGGACTTAGAAATCATAAACTATCACTGTAGAAGTCATACTTTTTAAAGTGAAGTTTTACTCTGCTGTGGAAGCTTCTCTGAGTTTTCTTTGATATGGCCTCATTTTATATTTTTAGAGCAAAGAATAGGTTGTTCAGAAACAGACTTTAAATCTAGGGTATCTTCTTCATAAACCATTTTTTTTCTGGTAACAAATCGGTCCTCCTTATAGGCATTATTTTGTCTGTCATTTTGCAGCTTGATTTATTGACTTAACACAACAACAATTCAGCTAGACATCTTTTATGCAAGCATTGTGGGATTTTGAACTCATTCCACATAAAGCCTTAGGTTTGTGTGTCTGTGGGGACAAATGTTTTCCTTCCAACCCAACAGGCCATTTGGTATACGGAACGGCTGGGACGGGGTTAGCCTTTGGGGTAACAAGTAAAACAGTCTGCGTGCGTGTGCTGGTATGTGTGCGTGTGTAAGAGGGACATATAAATCTTCTCTTCTCAGAAAGTAAACATCGGAAACTGTAATTTGCTTTTCAAAACAAAAGCACACATATTTTATGTCTGTTGTTTCTAGACCACAGAGAGATACAGATGTAGCTATGATATGCCTGATTAGAAAGTAACATTATTCTCTGCCAATATTGTGAAAGGCAAGGGTGTAACTTTGTGTTGCAAGTTGGTGGGGATGAGGAGGAGCAGGGGAGTTACTGGAAGGCCTTTTCTTTTCTAGTGCTAAGAATAATGCCAAAATGTACATGTGAATGCCATACAATCTTATTTAATAAATTAGAATAGGCCTATGTGTCCTTATCAGGCTTGTCAGATCAATAGCACCTATCGAAAGTAACCTTTTAGCAGGTATTAAACATACTACAAAATATAAATATGTTAAAACATGTGTGATCTAATTAATCTATATAATGTCTTTCTCTTGGTGGTGGTATTACTGACAAAGAAACTTTTCAGTCATATTCTAATTTATGGAATCAGCCTGTATTTGCTGAATGCTTACCTACAGTTGAAAACAGTTTCATAATTCAGAAATATTTTTTTTGTGAAGAATTATCACATAGTTGCCTTTTATTGTCTAATTTTATCAAGTGCTAAAAACCTAAACAACGTGAGATTCTGTAGCAATCAAAATGTTATTAAACATTTCAAAAGCAGAATAAGTAACCTCTGTGTAAACCAAATGAATCCTTGTCTGTACAAACTTTGTATTTTTCATTTATGTGATTCTGACTCCACAGCTGTCCCTCAGTTGGTTGGCAAAACCGTTGTCCTGCTGACTCACACATAGAAGATTTGATAGGATGTGTCTTTAATAAAGCCAATATTAAAAGACGCAAAAACTTTTTTGGGTCTGGTTGGACCATCGATATTACTGGATTCTATAAAATGTGGCTTAAAGCCGAGATGCTGATTTTTGGATATGTAAAAATATATATTCTTGCTGCATAAAATCTATAAATAGACTGGCTTCTGTCAGTTCTGAAAAGATACAAGAGAGAACAAAACGAATTTCTCTATTATATTGACCATTAATTTATTATCTGCAAAAAAGCCTTCAATACGTTAAATTTACATGAATAGCAAATACTACACTATTCAATTCACATAAAATCTTAATGCAAATGTGAAATAAAGCTTTAAAAAAAGTAGGACAAATGATCAATGGTTTAAAATTTAACAGACTTTGGCTCTTTATATATTCATATTTTATTAAATATTTCATCCTATTTGATGATTGCTCTGAATATTGCCACATTCTCCGAACAAATGATGCAATTAGTCCAGGGTAAAAACGTAAAAAACAAAAAACAAAAAAAACGGGTGGTTATATTATTTTTTTCTGTCAGCTTAACGTCACACGCAGACTCATTGCCACACTTTGTACTAATTTGGATTGATCTATTACGTAAAATGTCGTTGAAATACATTAAAATTTGCTATAAATCCTTGCAAGGTGTTAACTTAATAATCACTACACAACTTACAGGAACCTTTACTTTGAAAGTTTCAACCGGATGTAGATTGTGGTTTTTCGAGCTAGCTTACTCCCGCTCTCTAAAACTCCTGCGGTTCCTGTCCAACCCAGCAAACGCGCTTCACGCGAAAGAATGAGACACTTCAGAGCTACAGGGGGGACATTTAACTTTTATTCTTTTTTTTACATCAACACTTGCCTTGACTTTGTTCCGTGTTTGTGGATGAGGCGCTTAGAAAGGAAGAAAATCAACGTCGCATGCAGGTTTTCCTCAAAACAGGTTTTGACGATCGGAAACACTGTCTCTTGGGAAGCTGTACATGGTATGTTTTTTTTTTATTTTTTTATCGAGTTTTATTTTATTTTATCTGTAACTATTTAAAAATTATCATGCTATAAATATGTAAAAGCTTTGTTTGTGTAAGTTGTTAATGTCTGAATTGTTGTTCGGAGGGGTTTACTGTTCTGCAGTTTTAATTACCTGTGGACAGGTGTAAAGATTAGCTCCACATGGTGCAGTTTGTTCGATTAATCGGACATGAAATAGTACAAGTAAGAACTTATTGTTTTTGAAGTACTGCTTAAAGCCAACAGCACTTTTCTGACGTGTTACAGATAGTTGTTCTTCTTGCTTTTTAGTATTTTTATTTATTTTAAATCTATGTATGAATCAGGCATGACAGGCTGGGTGGTTGCAGACATAACAAAGAAGCTCCTATCGAGTAATCGCACTAGTTTCCTGCTCAGATTATAGTTTCAGTCCAGGACTGCTTCAACAATGATCCTTATCAGGAAGGTCTAACAGAAACCTTTGTCATCTCCAAATAAATCTCACTTATCTTATATCTTCAGAAACAAATAGACCTAGACAATTTCTGCTGAGTTACACTCTACTGGATGACTACAAAACTTAGATTGTACATTGCATTTAGTTTGTACCCTCGTTAAAGGCACATACAGTGTCTTGTGCAGTGTATTTACCCTTTAAATGTTTTTACATTTTGTCACATTACAACATTCTTTGATGGATTTTATTGGGATTTTATGTGATGGATCACTACAAAGTAGAACTAATGTGGGGAAAACAGGGTAGTTCTCAAAATGTTAAAATCTGGACGTGCAGAGTGCATTTGTGTTCAAAACATTATATTTTGATTTCATTTGACCTGAGCATCTTCTTCCATTTTTGTTGTTGTTATATCCACTACCTGAAACTGCAAAAAAGCCTTCAATACGTTAAATTTACATGAATAGCAAATACTACTCTATTCGATTCACATAAAATCTTAATGCAAATGTGAAATAAAGCTTTAAAAAAGTAGGACAAACGATCAAGAAAACAATCAAAGAGAGGAGGCGATATTGGAACTGTTACTTCTGTTGTCGTTGGATGATTAACTAATATCTCCCTTCATGATTTCTAAGTAAGCCCTGTTTTAAGTCATGAAACACATATAAAATACACATAATACATTGATTTTTATAGTGTTTTGCGATGCATCAATTTCAGAAAAGTAAAAGTAGAGTGTGGAGAAACTTAATTTAGACTAAATTGACCATATTTCATAGGGCAGAAAATCTGACGTAGTGAAGTGAGTAATGAGTTTCAACCATCTGAATGAGGAAAATCTTTCCTCTCTACCAGATCTGCAAACATGATGTATATATGACTCACCTGAATTGTCTCCACCTCCAGATCCGTAGAGCCTCAGAGGAATAAACAACTTTGTAGAATTTCAGCCATTAGCTGCATAGATCCTTTTTTTGAACTTTTGTCAAGATAAGCATCGACCATATGAAAACTTAAAACACTCTCTATCACATCAAAGCAGAGGTCGCCCAATACTGTTTTGCTTATTCGGACTAACTTGCTCTATAGGCACAACAATAGCCTGTGAATTCCTAAAATAAATGGCATTCCCCTTGTAATACAGTGCACACCCACTCCTTACATGATACAGATGTACAGCATTATTACTATGACAAGTGTGGAGAGAGAAATCCAGTAACCACAAACACAGCTCTGGGTTTTCCGAAATGTGAACTTGATAACAAAGTGATCCTTTTTGTTTACCAGCGTTTACAGCAGGACTAGTGGAGTGCTTACATGAGAAAAATCCCCAGGGGTGCTCATTTGCTGTAAGTAACGAGATTCAAAAAAGCATCTAGGGTATTTTTGTAAGCAGCTGCCTCATCTGTAAACTATTGCCAAATAGTTGGAACAAGATGAGAATATCCGAAAGACGAACAAACAAACTGAGCAAGGAGAGCTCGACACTCCTACACTGTAGGATGTTGGATTTCCTTTTCTGCACCTTAAGCACAGAACAAGGCCAGATTCTTACATGAACTGTTTTCCTTAAGGAGGTGGGATGTTTGTGTTTATGCGTTTATCATTCCTTTCTGTTGTTTTTTCTCTTCCTCACATTGGATCGTTTTCGTTAGCATATCAGTCTCATAACTCTATACAAGTTAAGATATGCTCTCTTTTTGCTGTAAAATTGTATTTTAATCTGTTCGTGTAGTTTTTCTTTTAAGTTAAAGACATTTTGACTTGTTAGGCTTTCTCCTCTTTTTTTTTTTTTTGGAAAACAACTGATTGATTTTTAGATCCAAGTTATGTTATTTCTTTCTTTTAAGTTTAAAACACTTCATGTCAAGTTATGGAGTCTCCTTCTGTTTTGCTGCTCTGAATTTTGTCCTTGAGCGGATTAAACTCAGGGTCATGTTCCTCTGTCCTTAATGTTACGCTGCACAAACTTTTCTCTTGAACAAATAAAAAGAGCTAAACGTTAGGAGACAAGTCAACAATAGGAACACAGTGAGAGCTGTCAGGCAACTTGAAAGCTGTGTTTTAGTTTTCCTGAGGGACCATCACATCAAGAGCTGTGCTGTTTGAGGATTTACAAGCTTCCTTTGTTTAGGCTGTCCTTCATTGTGTGGAAAATACTCTGCTGTAGATGGCTGTTAGCTGTAATTAGTGATTTCCCACACCACAGTAGTTTCGACTGCAACACTGGCTCATTTTGGTTTTCCCCGAAAATGTAGCACAAGTTTCAAGCTTACATGTTTTGTATTCCTGAAGGGTATTTCATGATCTTGCATCTGTTTATCAGCAGTGTTTAGGTTCAGAGGTTGTGATTGCTCATATTTATTCCATGTTCAAAGTGGAAAAAATTTGCAGAAAACTGAGCACAAGGCAGCTAAGAGCAGAGTAGGAAGTTGCAAAGGAGTGATAACTAAGATTTCAAACACTGGAATCTGCCATAATGTGAAAATTTCTGTCAATATTTGGTAGGAAGTTAGATGTTTCTGCTCCGATTCTGACCTGCATTTTCACTCTGATTCTCCCAGGTGTCAGCCCTCTCATTTCTTTTCTCCCAACAGTTCTGTCACCGTGATGCTCTACATTAGTTTTATCCTGGAAGCAGGACATATTTTACCTTTTCACTGTGTCCATAACCTTGACATTTACTAAAAGAAAGCACTTTTTGATAGAATCCGCATTGCACTCCGTGTCAGCTAAACCGAGTCAACCAAAGTGGCTGAAATGCTGCTCCTTCTAGTTTTTAATTTGTCTTAAGAGTCTGATTTAAAAAATGGATGAAGCAATGATTTATTGAAATTGTCAGTAATAAAATCTTCTTTCCTGTATGCGAGCTGCTAGAGTACCTCAGGACGGCAGCAAGCCTTTCTTTTTAAATGTTGCTGTAAACAGAGGGGCAGAAATTGTTCCTCTTTTCATGTCAGTCCATTTCAGCCACAAAGAAATCTGAATTGACGCAATGGTTAAGTGTAGCAAGCAGAAACTAAACATAACGTGCGTAGATCAGCTTTTTGATAAACATTGAATTGATTTTGAGAAAAAATAAGTTTTTATTTTTTTATGAATAGTGTCAATAACTAAGTACTGTTTAAATATGTTCCCTTCTTGGTGAGACAAACATTAACTTTTCTGTGAATGTTTAACTTGTATTCTATTGCAGGTTTTATAAAACATAAAGGAACACGCTGAAATCAGTATTCTTGACATTCCAGTTTTATCCAGGCAAACACCCTTTATGTGCTGGCACTTCTTGTTGCCTTCACAGCGGTGAATCAAAGCCGGTCGAAAGACTGGAGTAAGTGTTTGCATATCTTTGTCTCTGCAGTTATGCAAGTCTTGTAATGATGGATTAT
Organism: Brachyrhaphis roseni; assembly: GCA_903066815.1. Classification (NCBI taxonomy): domain Eukaryota; kingdom Metazoa; phylum Chordata; class Actinopteri; order Cyprinodontiformes; family Poeciliidae; genus Brachyrhaphis; species Brachyrhaphis roseni. The sequence goes on from CAEFZY010074075.1 coordinate 26,081, forward strand.
GAGACTTTAAAAAAATGAAAAGGGGAACCTGAACCTTTACATCTTGAAAGTAGCCCAGCCTACCAGCTGATATGTCCCTGAATTTATTTGAAATCTAAGACTCTGAACGTTTTGTCTTGTATCACAGTTTCTGATACCCAGATATTTCAGCTAACTTGTTTGTGAAGTTTTTATAAAAGCGTTAACAGTTAATTTTAGCCCTGGAATAAACTATTTTAATATTCTTGCAATGACAAAAGATGTCACTTTATAGTGACCGTGCACTCAGGTTTAAGAATATATCTTTCACCCATTGGCAGTCAGGATTTAAAAAGTTTTCCTCTTTATCGAGGTGTAAGGGTTGTGACCTCTCCACATTTGGATTGGCATTCTTATCCAGCTCTGATTTTTTCTTTTTTTTTTTTTTCTTTTTGTATCCACAGCTGGACTGCACAGCTGTTTGTGGCACACTGGAGAATATTTCATGGCCTTAAAATCCTGAGTCTAGGAACAAGTTGCATGTTTTGGTTCAGAGTACTTCAGTAATCTCCCTACGGTAACACGTGTTTTAATTTCTTTTTATTTGCTTCAGGTGACCAGCATAGAAACCATTGTATATCTCACATCTTTTTCTAGTGCTCTTTTTAAGGAGAACACCTTAATTGCAATTGCATTATATTGCTATGCTTTAGAAATATTGCCGTAAATAATGACATGATTATTAAGACTTTAAAACTTGCGTACGGTACTTCCTGAAGAGTTAATTCAGCGTTTTTGAGTTTCAACTTAATTTTTTATTTGTGTTTTTTATAATTTCTCACTATGAAGAAAATTAAGAAATCATCATGTTTTTCACCTCAACCCCTCCCACCCCCAAAATCACTGAGGCTGGTTCTGTTTGGTCTTTTTGCTACACGTCATTGATCTGACATGTTTTATGTTTTTTTTTTTGTAAAGTGCCCTTGGGATGAACTTTGTGGCTTGGTGCTAAATAAATAAACAAATTTACACACACACACACACACACACACACATGCAAAACTGCTGAGCTACAGAAATACTCTGTTACACAAACATGTCATCATTTTAAATAATAGAAAACTTCCCCAGAACCTTAAAAATACTGTGTGATATTATGACTTTAAAAGAAAATGTACTTATAAAGATAGATCATTGAGAGTAATTATAAGCGAGTGAACCTGTGCCGCCACTCCATACTCAATCACTGCTCCACCTCTATTGCCCCATTCATTTTCTTAATGACTCCCAAATGTTTCCTCCCCTTCTCCTCGTTGACTCGACCCTTCCTTCCAGTGCGTCTTTTCCTGCAGTCACTTTGTGAATGAGTCTCACAGAGCTGCTGCAGTCATGATTAGATTACTGTTTTGTAAACGGCTCAGATAAGACGCCCGGCTGCTGTGGTCACAGCGAAGTAAGCGTGACAGAAATCAGCTATAGTTCGGACAAAGTGTCCTTGGAGGAAGCTAACTTTGACGTAATGTTGTCAAAAATTATCTTATACGGGAGATAACCTTGTCGTTTACCTTAAACCTAGATCAGTAGCTTCTGTTTCAGTTACATACTTAATATATAATATACAGTGCTTTTGAAAAATATCCAAACACCCTCGTTTACATTTTAACCACAAACTTCAACATTTTTTTTGGGGGGGGGATTTGTTATAGACCCAAACAAAGTGCAAAATAGTTTTGAAGTGGTAGGAAGGAATAAACGGTGTTCATATATATATTTTTTTCCTTTTTTTGTTGTTGTTTTTTGCAAACTGCAAAATTGTGGGACACTCTTTACTAATTAGATTACCTCTGACTCTGAACTCAGTTGCTTGCAGTGAGTTTTAGATTTTTACTTGTACAGTTTTGTGCCGTTCGATCCTAAAAACCTGTAAATTACAATGAAGTTTCTAATTATGGTGTAATATTTGGGGAGCTTCAAGAGTTATGGATTTATTTTTTCAAGCACATGTAGGCTCATAGTCTAGTTTCACAGATTCTTATTGGAAAAGTTGTGTTTTTATCATAGTGACATTAGCTTTCGTGTCATTGCTTCCTGTAGATGTCTTTATTTATTTTATTATTTTTTTTCATTTTCTTAAAGCCCAACAGTTTTTTTCAGTTGGTTGGATTTAATTAGCTCAGTCTTCGGGGTTTGTAAGAAGATTTAGTCCCAGTTTTGTTACACTTGGAACTGTGCCCACATTTGAGATTACTCCGATCTGTTACACTTGTCAGGAAGATATTCCACTCAGTTTGTTGCATCATCTGTTTTTAATCGTGGATGATTATGTGCTCTGAGAAAAAAAGAAAAGCATAAACAACAAGACCTTTTCCCATGAGCAGCTGCGATTAGAGGTGCAGTTAGTGTGATCATGACTGTCACAGCTGCTGCAGGGAGAGGCCCATATGTGCTCTTGTGCGGTACAATATCTCACTTCCAGTTCTGTGTTGTTTATCCTGTTTTTTCTCACATTTTTGCTCATCAAACCTTGCCATCAGTGTCATCGCTTATTTACTCTTCAGTTGTGTCAGCTGCTTGGCATCCTTCTGTAATCCATCTGTAACCTCTGACTACAGCAAAGCCCGCAATGTTTCTCATTAAGGCCAGGAACATGAGAAGTGGCAAACGAAACAAATCGCTAATTTAAAAATGAAAGGAGATTTTAGTTTTTGTTCATGTGTTTAGTTCTTTTCTAGTTATCATTTTTATTGTAACATTACATAGATTGAAGTTCATGTATACCAATAAAACAAATTTATATTGGAGTTGGCAAAAAAAAGAAAAAGATCCTGTCAGTTCATCTCCAGGGTTTTTTTTTGTTGCAGTGGGAAGCCCACTCCACAACTCAGACCTAATTAATTCCCAAGTTGTATTACAATGTTAATATTGTTTAATGTTTTGGCTCATCACTTTAAAAATATTACTTGTTTTGCTAGAACCTGACTGAGTACAGAACCATTGTGCATTTCATTATGGTTTCAGGGTCTCTTTTGACTTGATGTGGGCTGGTAAAATTACAACAAAGTGGTATTTAAACACAAAAAAGTTAAATGTGAGCAAATTAATCTTTTAATTAAAAAATATGTTGCTGCTAAACGTGTAAATATTAAATGTTGATAGTGTTTATGTATGTAGAGTTGAGCAAAAATATCAATATCTTGTCAATTTATTAGTAAATTTCAAGTCAATTTGCTTAGTGTTTAATATTAATCTGCTGGGACACAACCTGCATTCAGTTGCTTAACAGACAGTGGCTATGTTTACTTTTTAAACGTCTTTATTTTAATTAAAGGGTTATATTTAAATTTTTATATCCTCACCAGGATCGTCAGTAAAAATGTTACCAAACTCTCAATTTTCTTGTTGAGGGAAAAGAAGCCTAACTTAGGCCCGCTGGCCAGCAGTGCAGCAACAGGTGGGAGGGAGGCTGTTCCATGCAAGATCGCTGCTCTGTTCCTTTTAACCATTCACTGTTCATTTTATAGGAATTATTAGCAATTTCTGTAGCATTTTAAAACCTTGATGTATTTTGATACTGGTAATCCGGCCTTTGCTTACTGTCATTTCTGTGGGATTCACTTCTTCTTAATCCATCACTTACCCATCTTCACAGTGTTTTTCAGCGGGCTTTATGTTGCTTAAAAATTAAACACTTCAAGGTCTGGTTGTACCAACATCTTTTTAATGTAGTTTTCTAGTAACTGGGGGAAACAGGGTGTTCAACTGGACTTTCATTATGTAAGTGGGACGAGTCCTCCCTAAGGTTGGTTGTTTTGGATATTTTTAAATGCATTTCTCCTCCGTGTCACTATGATATCTGGCCTAATTATTCTCCAGCTGAGAGAACACACGATGACAACATCCAGCTCCACTTTATTTAACACGTGTACTGCTACTTCAAAACATGGGAGGTGGGGTGAGAAAATTAAACATAACAGGATATCGGCAAATATCAACAGATTCACACCTCCACAGTACTGTAAGTGAATGTATTTTATTTGGGTTTTTTTTTTTTTTTGAATGGGGAGACTGGCCAGTTGGTGGGTGGATGAGCGAGTGAAAGGTGAAGAGGTGGTTTGGAGGTGCGAATCATAAGCCACGTGGGTGGTGGGAAGCACGGTTAGCTGCGTCACGGCGTTATATAAGAACATACGTAGGCAGAGGGGATGTGGATCTGAAGTAATGAGCGTGGGGAGCTGTTGGTCCTATCTGGGAGCGCTGATGGGATGAGAGATAGTTATTGTTCGAGCTGTCAGCAGTCCATCCATGTGTTCCTAGCAGACTAACCAAAGTTACTTCGATGGCTGTTTTCCAGAATGTAGTTGGTGCGTTAGTGATTAGCAATCACATGATCAATTTTTTTTATGTATAATAAAATGCTAAATAGGAAATGGAATCTTTGTTTTACCATATGAACCTCATCTTAAAGGTATGGTGAGAAAAAAAAAAGCACCACCTAATGGTCAGCTTGAACTAAAGGAGTGGTTTTCCCTCATTGGTTTTCTGAGATGTCAGAGGATGTTTGAGGTTTGGCTTGAGTGATCCTAAATGAGGATGTCTGCGAAAAATACAAGGATTTTAGCCGTTTAAGATGGAATGTAATGTTTACTATGTGGGCTGTCAGGCATGCTGGTTTTCCCTATGGACTGACTTCCCACCCTCTGCCCAGTTTGTCCTCTTTCAAATAAATATTTGTGTTGTAGCAGGATTTCTGAGTGCTTGTTACACTGTTGCCATGTTCTTTGCCACACTTAAACCCAAGCTAGTATGTAAATTTCAAGCATGCTGTCAATGCTGTCCTTTTCGCTCCACCGCTTCCCTTTCCTGGCCTCTATCCGGATGTGGTGGTCCCATGTATTCACATTGAGTTTGCTAACTTGACTGGAACCATTGTCACTTGGTTGAACTGTAGAAGAGCAATAAACTTTAGTGCTGCAAGCTTGGATAGGTGATGAAGTCAGAAATCGCCCATATGTCCTCATTTTTAACTTTTTTTTTATTATTCTTTATTTTCCCCCATTGTTTTTTCAGACCGTTATTCACAATATTTTGCCAAGGTTGTTTTGTACAGACAGCTGAACTTCGGCATCAATAAATGTTACACTTGTTGCGCAAGATGAAAGTCATGATTGTAAAGTCTCAGTGATTAGAAGGAAGTTGGTAGAAAAACTGTCTGAGTAGTGAGTTGGAGACCTAGCAAGCCAAGCACCCTATTCAGGGACTTAAGAGCTCTGTGACCAGCCTAGTCTGCTTGTAATTCTCCACAGTGGTAAATGACAGCTCATGACAAGTTGCAGTTTACATAAAATTCTCTCTGCATTGAATTAGATGACGCGACTTGCTTCTTTTGATGGGCATGGGCACATGTTTCTCCCAAATGTCCAGAATAGCACTCTTTATCTAGAAACATTAAGTAGTGAATGGAAGCAGCTGAAAGTCTTGTTTCTCGCCACTTAACCATTGTGTTTTACTGAAGGGTTCAGCTGCACCACAGTACCTGGAGATATCACTTTTACATTTCATAAATTAACATTCTTACTTGAAAAAGGCATGAAGTATTTATTTAGATTATGTTCAACACTAAAATTAATCCAAAAAGCAAAAACAGAAATGTTTGATGGAGCAAATAATTTTTACAACACTTTAAGGCCAGAAATTAGTATTGACTCCTAAAATGTTGTAAATCTCCATTTCATGATTTCTGCTTTCTATTGTTGTCATTTGCAGTTCTTTGGTAGAGTGTGCATGCTGGAGCACTGGTAAACCTTTTGCCTCCAGATTAAGCTCTAATCTGTGTCCCATTTCCCTCTGTCTGCCCTCTTTGGATGAGCAGTGACAGGTTTTAGACCAAATTCTGTCCTTTATCCTGATCTCTTACAAGCTTTTGATTTAGGGCTTAATTGCTGAAAGTCTTCTTGCCACAGCGGTAAACTGCTGTTTTTCATTCATTTGGTGGCAACTTGACACTTTTTGTTTTTACTTGAGCGGGAAACTGAAAGAAGATTCTAATTCTGAATAAGATGAGCCTCCATTCATAACAGAAGTTAGAAGCTGTCCTCAATGAACTCAATGAAATTGAAGGGTAATGTAGTGAGAAGTGTTCAGATGCGTTTATCTACTAAAGTACATCATGCCCTCACTTTTATATTACATTCATAGGTAAAGTTTAATATTCTTATTGATTAAAACTTAAGGTTTATGATGTTAAACGATTTTTAAAGCTCCCTTTTCAAGTAAATGTTCTGCCACAAGTCCCACTTTCTCTCTTTCTCTGCTGTTAGGCCTTTCATTTTAATAAGGATTATCCCAGTCTGTTCAGAAAAGCAGGTGAGGGGTGTGACCCTCTTAGAGGAAACACCTGTTTCTCCTATGTAAAGCAGTTTGTCAACATTCAAAACAAACGCTTCAGGGCATTACTTTTCAGGGTGCCGAGTTCATTCTGCCGCTCAGCCCTGTTAGGCAACATTTAGAAAGACGCTCTAAAGCAGGGGTGTCAAACTCCAGTCCTCAAGGGCCTCTGTCCTGCAGTTTTTAGATGTGCCACAGCTACAAATCACTGGAATGAAATGGCTTAATTACCTCCTTTTTGTCTCCAGAACCTTGCTAATGACCTAATTATTCTATTCAGGTGTGGTGCAGCAGAGGCACATCTAAAAGTTGCCGGGCAGTGGCCCTCCAGGACTGGAGTTTGACAGATGTGCTCTAAAGCCTTTCTTTCTGTTGAACCACATTACATGTGGGCAGCCACGCTGTCCTCAGCACTTCCATCTGTCTCTTAACATACATTTGTAGTGCGTCAGCCACAGATGGAGGAGCTGATGGTCTTAGGTTACACTATCCCTGTTGGCAGTTGGTAACGTTAGTTTTAGCAAACATCCCCTGATCCTGCTGATAAACAGAATACACACTGACCAGATGCTACCTTCCTCATTCTGTTTCACACCTCCGACAACAGTTTCCTTTTTTAATCCAAAGCAACGGAATAGGGATTAAAACACATTTATGCCTTTTGAGTGGTATTGCAGCAAAGTAAGGTTTTATTTTTGGTTTGTAGCAAGACTATGCTGTCTGCTTTTATCTGCTGTGTTTTACTGATGTCTCAATTGTAAAATTTGATTAATCAACCTGAAGTTGGGGCAAAATATGCCAACGTATTGGTCAGGGTCATTTTAATTTCTTACTCACATTTACTAAAAAATGTTCGCATTACTTGGATGCACCGTATGGCCTCAGAAGTATATCAAGGTATGTCAAGAAAACAATTGTTATAATGGTACTTATGACAACATAGGGGAAAAAAGTATAAGGACATATTTTTTTAATTCAAAAGAATAATAAAAATATGTAAAAAAAAAGAATAAACACTGTTTTTTCAAAATATGACTTTATAACGAGGTACCAAATCGAGTATAGGAATAGGCAAAGGGGCAAATTGACTCAGTCATATGAGTCAGTTATGAGTCAAGATGTCCCCGAACTGAGAAAGGGTTTCAAATTTTTTCAGTCAAGTTTTTTGTGTACTCTATAAAGGCAAAATTAGAAGGATTGAAAAATACCCCAAAATCAGTCCAAACCCCTGAAAGTTAAAACATCTTCCTATTGGTAGCTAAGTAGCTTTGGGAAGCTAATTCACTTCTCCAGCCATCATAAGGTCCACTCTGATATGGGAAACACAACACAGATCTGTACATGTTGAATGTGTAGCCTGTAGTGTGTGTATTTTATGTAATCATCTATACCAGTTCTGTCTTGCCACAGCTCTTTTTAATAGAAGCCATTTGGATATTGGAACAGATTGGCCTCATCTCTTTTAATGAAATGAAACTTTAAAAAAAATATTCAAAAGTGTGACAAAGCTGTGTAGAAACTCTGAAAATGTGCCTCCAGCTGTTAACATTTAGACTTTACACAACAGGCATTTATTTTGCGAACAGGGTTTTACAGTGTTAGTGTTGGTCTTCACTCGTGCGGACATGGAATTTCCCCTTAGTCTTAACCTTCCTGCATATGAAGCGTCCTTTTTTTTTCTTCTTCTCCTTTTTTTTTTTTACAACTCTGACTCAGATTTTCCTCTTTCTTGCTGACTTCTATAAACACAGTTGTCACATTTCAGGTTTTCCAGCACTCCACAACCTTGTTTACCTCACTGCTTTGCTTCTGTTGAATAATATGCTTATTCTTTTTCTTCTCCCCTCAGTCTGAGAGAACATCGAGGCAAAGGCGGGGGAAAAAAATGAAGTTTCTCACCAGTGTGAGTTACTGCAACGCTCACCAGATGTATACGTCTAAGACCATCAGAAGCTGAAGACAGGTCGTTTTTAAAAGGTAAGTGATGACTTCTAGTTAAAATCTGACTTTGCTCTGAACAGATGATTCCAAAACAGCACTTCAGGACATTTTACTGGCATAGTTTTGGCATGTAGTACTCATCCTGTGTGACCGTTAGCAGATTTCTGTGCAGCAGAACAGATCTTAATCAAGCATGGGGTATTGCTGTAAGTCCAGAGCTCATGGCGCAAATCTAATCTCTTTGGCACATTATACAGTAAATCAGAACTGTGGTTAAGTCGAGTGCCTGCCAACTCAGAACAGCTACAGTGCGGATTTATGACTGGACTTACTATGGGAGCTTATTTCAATCTCTCTTTATTTGGGTCTGAGACTGATGAACTACTCCATGACACTGGCTCAGATTTTTCATTTGTTTTAATCTTGAGGTGTCCATGTAATGCTTTGGGCCTTGGTGGGTTATTATGGAAACAAGCGGTACAAGAGAGAAGGCTGGTCGGCGCCAGTTTTAGCTGCAGCATCCAATGGGAACGATGTCCCCATGCCGAGACAAGGCAGACACTGATGGATGGCCTAGCTCTCTGCCAGTTTCTAGTCCCACGTTGGAGCCCTTGTTATGAAAATATGGATGGAAGCAGGCTGATGGGCCGCAGAGAGATGACATCTGCTCCTGTGATGGATGATCACCTGCATTGCATCCACAAGAGATGGAGATGAAGCAGAATTGTGGCCTGAGTTCTTAGAAATTTAGGCCCTCAGCATCCATTTGCATTGTGCCTGACTCAAAAGTATGCAAATCCCTGATTAAAGAGACATAGTTTTTGAGGTGCAGAGAAATTAGGGGTGTAAAAAATTCTTAAAACAATCTGTATGAATCAGAAAAATAAAGTAATGTATTATAAAAAAAAAATACAGAAAAGATGTCACAATTTGACTGGATTGTAGTGAAAACCCTTAAAAAAAAAAAAAATTCACTGTCAAATCAGTTTTTGATTTAGTAACCTCATTTAGTCTTCAGTTCACATCTAAGATAAGATAAGATTTATTTGTCATTGTCATCCACAGATTACAACGAGAGCATGGATTGCTAACATTTTCCCTTCCACATCTTTACATAATCCAGGTTAAAAATAGGTTAAAGTAGATAAAGAAGTATATCATTGTGCAAATGTATCAGGAAAAAATTCAAAATAAATCCATGGCAATATATACCAGAACAGATTAAATGAAAAGTTACAGATTGAAGCTGGAGACTAAGGGCGGCAAAATGCAGGTATACAGCAATGATGCCTCAGGGATTTCTTACAAGGTCTCATGTTTTCTGCAGGTCAAATATGCAATCTTCTGTATTCACCATGTGTAGAGTAGCGTTTCAGGATGGAATACTTTTTTAATTTGTGAAAACAAAATATAAATCGCCTGCTAAGATCCACTACAACTTTGTTGGGGAATGTGTGATGTCCTGATGAAACCAAGCTTGGACATTGAGGACACATTTCCAAAATGAACAGTTGTCATGAGACAAACTTGAGTATTTCTTAAAGATCACCACACACAGTAAAAATTGGTGACATTTGCCTCATTGACAGGGTTTATATTTCTCCTATCAGAACAGGGAATTTTGTTTAGATGGATGGTGGTGAAACTTTGACTATAAACACTAATATCTACAGATTGAAAGTGGATTCTGATTTTTTAGTTTTAGTTTTTTTGCTTTGCTTCATATTGTATAGAAGAGGATTAGGGCCTCTGAGGGAAAAAAAAGAATTCTGGCTTTAATCTCAGAATTCTGACTTTATATCAGATGTTCACCTGAGAGGAATCAGCTTCAATGACCAGGATTCAAGTTGTGGAGGAGGACAGCAAACTTTCTGGAGGAACATGTTGGATTCAAGCCAGTTTTTCCATAGTTGAGGGGTTCCCAAAGCTGCCATTTCATTAATGAAAGAGCAAAAGGATTCCACCAAGGTGCTCATTTGCTTTTCAAAGTTAGAATTCTCAGATTAAATTCAGAATTTTTTTCCCTAATCCTCTTCCACAGTATTATTACTGTTGTTCTTAAAAAAAAGAAAAAAAAGGCTTTTAATCCTCAAAATATCAGTTTTCCCTGAATACTGGAAATTTGATGTGACCTTGAGGCCACTAAAGAGAAAAACATTACTGTAGTGGAGAACTACGACGTTTTTGTTGTTGTTGTTGCAATGTTAACGTGGATGTCCTGCAGAATAAGAGAAGCCACGCAATATTTGTTTTCCTTTTCTGCCCTGGTATGTAAATCCGCTCCCTCAAAGGGGGCTGAGTCACGTTAACCCCCCGCCCCCGGCCTATAAAGAAGTGGTGTTAATGGTAGCATTCACAGAGGTGATTTCTAGTCTGCCTCTTTGTGCAGAACTGGTGGCCTTGGGCTGGCTGATTGATGTTTGTTGTTCTGTATTGAACTCTGGTTTATATTGCTTTAGCTGCAGCTCCATGAGGGCTTTGCTTGTGGCACATTCAGTTCTACGCAGATCTCCCATTGAGACGTCACCACCAAGAATGACCGTGAACTCCAGCTCCCGCACAGGGCTCAAGGACAAACTTTGTTCCTCCAATGTGACCCATTTCTAGGAGCAGGGAGAGGGAGCAGAAATGAGGGACAGATTTGTGTGCAAGTCTGTAACAGGACCTAGCCTACTTCTTCTACCCTACTTTATCCCCAGTCTTGTTGTTGGCGCTGATCAGAGTTACACAGATTACACCATCTTTTTGCTAAATTTGGAGAAGATGCTGGTTTACAAAATAAAGGCATTTTGAGTGGTGTAAACCTAAGGCATTCAGGTTTTAGCAAATGAATTTTAAAATGTTTATATTTGTGAAATACAACTGTATTCGTGGGCATTATTTGCTGCAGTTTTCAAAAAATAAATCTTAATATGGATAATTCAATTTTATAATGATTTTTTTTTTTTAATTTTTTATTGATGTCACAGTAACAAAAGTTACATTTAAGTATTTATGGATATACATCTGACAGTGTTTACAGTCAGAGACCCATAAATTTATAATTAATGAACAATTTAGTCATTTTAAATTGATAATTACTGAATGTCTCATGAAGCCAATAGGAAATAAATGGTTCAAATAACAAACTTTGTCAGTTTTTTCAAGTTCATGAAGAATGTAAATTTTTATCAGTTTCTAGTTGATAGTATTCTTACAGTTCTCCCAGCCGAACAGTCTGTTACTACAATAAAGTTTCAGCCACGATTGATAAAATCAAAAGACTGAAAATGAGCTATTTCCAGTGAGGTGTGTAAGAATAAAGACAAATAAAGCACTGAGATGAAAGAGGGTATTTAAATAGATATTTCATTCACCACTCTCAAGAAAAAGCCTAGGAAGAAATATTTTGAACGCTCTCATATTCTGGTTCTGAAAGAGAAATTGTCTTGCGTCAGCTTGATGACTTCATACTTGGTGCCTGTATGTTGTTTTTTTTTTCTTCTTTTTTTTCTTTTTGAAGAACTGAAAGTAGTGAAAAGAGCTAAATAGGTTTTAACTCAAAGCTGTTTTTTTCCACAGCTATTGATTTCTTTCCTTTCTCTTCATTCTCTTGTCCAACAAAGGAAGCTCAGGGCTTTGCTGATGTTTCTTTGGTTAGAGGAAATGGCAGAGGACTGAAGCAGGGAGAAGGAGGTGTATCTGTATCAGAGAGAGGCTGGGCTGCGTTGTGAGGAAGAGAAGGAGGGAACGTATGAAAGCTGAGGAAGGGGAGGGGACTGAGCTCTTATTCACATTGGTGGCATTTGTCTTGAGAATGAGCTGTTTCTTTTATTTTTTGGAGGGGGATTTGGAGGGGTTTTTTTTGAGGGAGGGTGGGTTTTAGGAACAAAACATAGAGAGGGAGCGAGCTTACATCTTAGAAACGTTGTAGTATAGGCTGGGTTATCAGGAGGAGCTGGTCTGACACCAAAGCAGCCATGCAAAGAACAAACTGGGGTAAGAAACTCTGAGGGTTGGAGAAATGGAACGTTGCCTTTATTTACTTTTGTAGCAAGAGAGACAGGATGTTTGTACGGCTGGTTCATTTTTATCCTTGTGTAGTTGGTTCTTGGGAATCATGCAGGTTTATTGCACAAAAAATGGCTTTTTAAAAAAGCTATATAAATATTAGCATAAAATACAAGCTACTTTCACAAATGAGCTTTTTAAAATTCAGTTTCGGCTCCTTAGATACAAAAATATCTATTTTATATGTCACATTCATATGGAAACCTTTTTGATACTAAAATTAAGAACTATTTTTTTTTTTTAGTTAACAAACTTACTCAACTTCCTGAAAAACCAAACTTTCACATGCACATCTGGCATCACGTAAGGCAGCTGGTCAGAACTCTTTTAAAGCATTTCTACTTCTGTTTTCTTATTTTTCTTTATTCACCGTTTTTAAAATCAACATCATCTTTCAATGGTTTAGTTATTTCCTGTGCATCTGCTGCAAAATATTTAGGGTCCATGAGAGAAGAAAAAAATCCTGGATTTTGGAAAATAAAATGAACAACCACACAAGCCAGTTATCCCAACACTGCATACACCTGCATTACCACTAAACTATGACCATCATTCCAATCAGCATTGGAGGGAAAAAGTGCAAGGAAAATACCATCTGAGTAGTCAGAGAGAGACTTCAGCTTGCATGCAAAGTTACTTTACTGGCAATTCATGTTGTATTTAAGGTGATGCAAGAAAAAATCAGCATTTATTCATGTTAAGTGTGGTGAATATGCCTGGAAAATCAATGACATTGAAAATACAAAGAAGATAAGAAGATAGTTCTATTGGATACAGAAATGTAAAGCGATGCATTAACTGTGGCAGCTTTCCTCATAATCTTTATGCAACAAATGGCAGTAAATATGATTTTGACATCCTATCAGCAGCTAATTAGCGTTAACATCAGCATCGTTAGCAGCCTTACTTGGGAATATTTACATTTTTCATTGTGGCTGCAGTTTTTGTCAGGTCTGTGAGGTGTCTGGCTGCAGAAAGCTGGGTTGTCGTTGGAACCAAAATAGCATTGTCACACTTTTGCCCTCTGTTCCACTTTCTGAAGAGAGGGAGAAGAGTAAAGAGGTGGGAGAGGGGGGTACAGAGTGAGATTCAGAAGTTTCAGTGGTAGGAGAGTGGAGGAGGGGATCTCCAGGCATGCAGACATTCCCTGCAGAAAACTTAAGATGCTCTCTCTTCCAGAAAATGTCCCTCTTGAGGCTCTCAAAAGGTGAAGCCCCAGTTGAGGGCTGACATTTTCAATTACAATTAGGACACATTCAACATTTTACCTAGTGCGAGGTATAGTTTTAGGTTCTGTGGATATGCGTTTATGGTGTGGCGCAAACAAAGAGGGATTTAGCTTAAGCTCCTTCAGTTTGGGTCAAAGCAGGTTTGTGTGATGTTGGAGTTGAGGTATACACTATACTCATATAAACTGCTCCTGTAATCCAGTTTTTATATTTCTAACGCCTGTAATGACCAGTCTCAGGCACAGCCAGACAGGAAGTGACTCTACCTGCCAGTAAATATCATACATTTATAAAGGCCTACTGTATGTGGATTGGTGTTACCTAGCTGGCAGACTGTAGTAAGACACTGCAGTTATTTTAGAGCAGACTGTTTCACATTTTTATGTGTGAATGTATGAATCTGCAAACTGAAATCCCAGCAAAAACTTCTCAACGTTGTGCTTTGAGGCATCATTTCAACACAAGGAATAAGATGAGTTAGCTATAGCTTGTGAATGTTTTTTTTTTTCTTTTCTAATTGCTAATTATCTAATCCAGTTCAAATCTGCTTTTAGATAAAAATGAGAGATGTACAGACCTAAGCACAGACTGGTCTCTGGTGTCAGATTACACTAAGCATAGGTGAAGAAGCACTAATATTATTTCAACAGACTTTACAGTCCAGTCATTTTTAATTTGAAGCCTGAAAAAGTGATTCTGTAACCAGAATTTCTTTCAGCTGTAATTCCTGTTGCTGGTGACACTGCTGGTCAGCTGGCTAAAAGAAGGCTACTACATTTAACATTTTACAAATTTGACTGTTTGTGAATATTTCCAGTCACATCATCCAGTGGATCTGGACCTTCTCTATCCATTTTTAAAGGGAACAGTGTTATTAAAATGTATTTCTCTAGTGGATTTTGTGTGACATCCTGTGAAGTGTTCTAGTTGACCGGGGAAGCGGGCTCAGCAGGACACTAATAATGGTTAATGTTCCACTGGATGTCAACAGGATGGTCTTTCCTTCCTGTTCATGATGTTGTTCCTTGTTATGCTCAGTTAAATCAATCTTACAACAAATTCAGTAGGGGTTCTTTGCTTTTTCTTTTAGTTGTGATAATTATAAGAAAACATGTCAGGTTAATTGTTTGCTCTCCTCAGCTGGAGCAGCACACATTCCTCCAGTCAGAGGAGTGACTGAAAGGCATTAAAACCCCTTAAAGGCTTTCCCCAGACAAAAACAGCCTGCTCATTCAGAATCAGCTGACAGTGTAGACTTTATGTGGGTAGCTGAAATGTCGCCTACATGCTGTTCCGTGTTTATTGTTGTTGTTTAGATGTGGTCTATTTGCAGTAATTGCTTCAATGGGTTTTAGCTGTTTAGAATAATGGGTTTAAGTTGCCTATTTAATTTTACAACCATATTTTTTGTCATATTGTAAAGTTGGAGCTCTGCTTGAAGTTTAGCGTTTTGCTCTCTACGCTGTAATAGAGAACAAACATCCATCTTTTAGTCATTAGCTGTAAATGTCCATTTATTTTCCATTAGGCCTCATGTGGACGACTGCGAGAGCCATAAAATGATTAAAGTTTTTAAGATGCTAAGGAGGGTCCTGGCCTCCCTGTCAGCCCTCTGACCCCCTTCCCTTTACTTTCCCCCCCTTTAATGTTTGAGGCCCTCGTCTCTATGACAACAAAAGGGAAAACAGGACTGCATGATCATGGCAGAGGCTTTAAAAACAGTCGAGACCCTTATGCTTTGCTTATAAGGGGCCCTGCATAGTTTCCTCAGGGATTAGAGCTCATTCATTTCTCCCTGAACATCAATGGATTCTTCTTGATCAGAAAGAATGATCCAATATAAGCAACTGGAAGATGATGTATTTGTTGAACTCCTCGAGCTTTCTGATCTGGGTCACTAAGATCTATATCAGGTATGGGGTAAAGGACAGTAAACGTTCATCCAAATATATTATTGGAAAGTCAAATTTTAAAGCATAGGCTTTAATATTTTTGGGGGGACTTTGTGGCACTGGTCTCCAAAAAGAAACTGGGCATGAAGAAAAGTGAGGAATATGTACAGTAACACTTCCAAACTGAACGCTTTGTGAAGCACCTTCTCTACTGCTACAGTACCATCAATTTAATTGTGTATTTTTGGGCTCAACATGTTAAAGTAAAAGACAAATGATAAGACATAGGGAGACATAGTACCGTATGTTTTAGGGAGAAGTTGAGCTGGAAAAACAAGATCAGACATGGATATATGTTGAAGATCTTACGGAGGCATAGAAAAATAGGGCCAGATATCAAATGGTTAAAGAGACACAGACACATTTTGAAAACTCCTCTTTCAACCTGTTGTGTCCACGGACACATGCCTTTAGCTGGTCTTCACAGGTTAATCTCTGAAGCACATTTGTTTGAAACTCTTGACAGCTCCACATGTCCCAGCTAATAATATTCCCATTTATTAAGAATACTTTATCTTTACCATTTTATCAAAACAGAAAAACAAGCCAAGAATGTACTTGCATAATTTAATCTTGGTTTTTTTCCCCATTCATCATGACACACTGTAGAACCACGTTTGTCCCAGTCACTTCAGAGTCGAAGTAGGGATCAGCCAGGCTTAAAGGGTGCTGATTAACGTTTGCTAATCAGTCAAATCATACAAGTGGCCTTGTAGGCGTGTTGTAAAGGTGGCACATTGGAAAAGTACCTGGTCTGGCCTCTGTTTTGCTGCTCCAGAAATGCGTCTGTCCAGCATTCCAGCTGTCAGCTTTTCTTCTACCTCGTTTACCATCTTTGCTAGTTTGTAATATTACTTCAGATCTTTATTCATGGAGGGTTTCTCAGGATGAGAGGGTTACAGAGGAAGTAAAATGACAAAAAAAAGTAATTCCGTCATCTTTCTGAAACGTTAGAACAAGACACACCCGCACGTCGGATATCCTCATATTCTGACTCACCGTGTTTATGTTTTTAAAAGTAACAGGCTCCATCATTGTTTTTAGATGCAGCATGACTTCATTTTCAAGTGTCCTGTTGGCCATTGTTCTCCAAACAAAAATTCAGCAGTCATCCATAAAAAGAAATCTGCTGTTGTCAGCCTTATGATGTCAGTATTAACCTTCAGCCCTGTGAGGGTGAAGGATTAAACATGTGAGTTTGACTTTTCCCCCATATTATCCCCGCAAACGCATTCAGATGGATTTGCTCAGGAATTTTGGCCGTCAAAGTTTCCCGGCAGGTTTAACCTGTCTTCTCTCTCCTGTGCTGCACCGTTGGAGGATTATCCACAGCTGTGAATTTTCAGTTACTACCACGACTGATTGGATGTTTGGAGACAGTAGCGTTTGCTGCTAGAAAGAAAATTGCTAGAATGAGGGTCAAGGTTTTACATCTCGGATCAGGCAGACCCTTCCCCGTGTCGACTCAGAAGCCTTGTGGCTGCAGCCAAGTTTGTGCTGCTTGGCTGAATTTACTGAATGGCCCGTCCTGGTTCTCTGTGTGTGGAATTTTTTTAAGGCTCTAGTTTGCTGCATAATGTTGGCAGTAAGCTAAAAACAGTGTTGACGACTGAGAAACGGAAAGTATATGAATTTCATTTCCTAGATAAAAGCAGGAAATTTGGAAAATATCAAGACATTTTCCAAATGAAGGCAGTGTGTTGGTTTAGGCAATGCTCTGCTGGGACACCTTGGGTCCTACCATCCTTATGAATTGTTTTGTTGTGTATCACCTACCTAAGCATTCTTGCTGACCATTTATTTTTCATGCAAAAGCTACTCCTTGATGACCTCTTTCAACTAGATCTTCAAATCTACACCTCGAGGACCGGTGCCTGCAACACACCTGAGACAAATAATGAGGTCATTAGCATTAGCATGAAGTAGGTAATGGACCCTTACACAAGCACAAAAATGGTTCTGGAATGGTGGTGGTTTTCCAAATTCCCCACATCTCAATCCAATCATGAGGGATACGCTGGACAAATGGGTCCAATCAATGGACACACATAGCAATATAAATGACCTAAAGGATTGGCTGCTAACTTTTGGTACCAGAATCCACAGCATATCTTCAGGGGTCAGTTAGTTACTTCAGAATCTTACTTCAGAAAAAGTAGCACAAACCCAATATTATGCTGAACCGACAACAGTCTATAGGTCTTATGTTTTTTTTGTTGTTGTTTTATTTCCCTCAATCTCCATCTTTCTTTCTTCTCTTAGTGCAAGTGACCCCTCGGAGCTACCACCATGGCCCTGGTTCAGCCTCTGCCCATATCTGCTGAGCCCCACACCCCCAGCCACAGTGGAGGAGCTCGCAGACGACACCAGTCTGGTCCTTCACCCCCCATCAACCTGCCACCACCCACTCTGGATCCAATGGGCTCAGGCAGTAGCCTCGTCACCACACGTCCCAATCCCTACCAGGACCATCGCTCTGCTGCAGAGCTGGGGGGCAGAGGTCGGCGGCCAATGCCAGGAGCTTCCTGCTTAGGTTCCGAGTCACCCAGAGACCCACTGCTGCAAAATGTCCCACCTCCAAAGAAACAGAACTCCACAACATCCGGCAGAGGACTGGAGAAGGAGTGTCGGAATGGGAACTATACTTATATAAATGAGGACTATGTGGGGGACTGGAACGACAACCTTGTTAGACCTCCGAGCCTGGAAAGCGAGCTGGAAGAGACTAAAGAGGGTCTTGGGTTGAATGGGAATGTGGGGGGACCTCCTCCGAGGCTCATCCCAGTGTCAGGAAAACTGGAAAAGGTGAGAGTTTACTGGTACAAACACAACAGACAGGAAGTAACAGGTAGTAATGAGAAATATATTTAATTTTAGTTGTATTTAAGCCTGGGTTGGTTTTTAAATGGATGTGATTTAAAAAAAATCTATTGTAGGATAGCTACAGTTTAAAGATCTCTAAAGAGATGCTAACATTAAATCCCTGAGTAATAAGTTTCTAACGTATAGAGTTTCCCATCTGACACCGCCAGTCAGCTGGCTGAAACATTTTTACCTCATTTACAAAAAAAGGCTAATTTAGCTGTTTGAAAAATTGTGAAAAATCAAGTTTTGGCCTGGAGAGAGACATGCAGTAAAAAATAAAGATCCCACACCTATGGCATGTGGTCAGCAGTCAACTATCAGCTGAAGCCCAGTAGTTGTTTCCACACAAGGTGCCATGAGGCAGGTGCTGTTAACCTTTAGACTGCTCTGAATACTCTGCTAAATAAGCAGGTTCACATGAATACCACTAATATACATTAACAGATATTTTTGACTGTGTTATTGTTGAAATAATAATCAATGGTAGATTTTTTTAAATAGTTTTTGCAGTATTAGGACTTGGATTGGAACTGCACAGCATACCGAATTACAATTGTAATTGCAATATTAGTGTGTAATGTCACTGTGGCAACTGATTGCTGCAATATTTGGTAGGATAAGGCATTTGAAGTGACATGCATTCATGTTCTTCATAGCCATAATGTATTTGGCCAGTAGAAAAGACCTTGGAACGGATCCTACTTTGCTTTATTTCTTGAACAAATTCCTGTCAACCTTATTTGGTTCCTGATATGTTCAGTTACAGCCTTTTTTGATCCCTGAAACAGGGGCAACATTGTTTAAACTTCGCTGTTTCTTCATTTTCCTACGTTTTTGCTGTTTTGTATTCTACCAGAACATGGAAAAAACAGTTTTGCGGCCCACTGCCTTCAAACCTGTCATTCCCAAGAGCCGTTCCGCCATGCAGTATCTCTCCCCTCGCCACGGTGCCAGTGCCCCTGAAGGCCAAAACAACCTGAACCTGCTCAGCCCCGCCCACAGGGAGGTGTCCCCGTCCTGCTCTGAGAAACGCAGCTCCTACAGCGGCGGACGCAACGCCAGCAGCGGCAGCAGCCAGTCTTGCTCGTTGTCCGACTCGGGCCGCAACTCCCTCTCTAGCCTGCCACCTTTCAACGGTGCCACCTACAGTCTTGCTTCAGCCGAGGTCCCTGCAGGTCACCTGGAGCCCATAAGGAGCGTCCCATCGGTCGGCACGCACGGACACACCAACTCAGACAGCGGCCGCTCATCCTCCAGTAAGAGCACGGGCTCTGGCTCCATAAGTGGCCGGGGGCAGCCTCTGTCCGACAGCGGGTCCGGCGGACGTTCCCCTGGCCCCGTGGAGGGCTACGAAGGAGTGGTGAGGGACCTGGAAGACAAACTGAGGGAGAGGGAGCTGGAGCTGCAGCAACTCAAAGACAACCTGGACGATAATGAAGCTGCTATTTGTCAGGTTTGTTCGAATCCAAACTATTCTTCTAGGAGGCCTTGTCCCGATAACAGATTTTAGTGTAATCCTTTGTCACGCTTTAGGTTTATGAGGAGAAGCAAAAGCGCTTCGAATTGGAGCTGGAGGAGCTGAGACAGAGCTGTGCCACCAGGATGCAGGTGGCGTCTCAGAAGGCCCAGCGTGCTCAACAGGTGCTACAGCTGCAGGTTAGAACGAACACCTGTGCTTCAGACTTAAACCAATAAACCTTGCAGAGCATCGAAACCCTCAATTTATCATGACCAAATTTTAGAGTCCCTCTGTCTTTAAAAACACAGTATTAAAAAAAAGCCCTGGAGAAGTACAGGAAGGATTAAATGTGGACTGAATGCAGAGTAGCTACTTTGAGAAACCAAAACGGATAAATACAAATGTTTTGACTATAAACATTGATGTTAGCTATAAAAATTCAAACTTTAGCATCCTAATAGGATGACAAAGGTGAGGTTTAAGAGTGGGAAGGTGTATCTTTAAACTACTAAAATCCCCCTCAACAAACTCTTTAATATTGTATTTTTCTTTCCAAAACATAAACTCAAAAGTGTATTTTATGCTGTTTAGGTTTATCAGCTCCAGCAGGAGAAGAAGAAGCTGCAGGAGGACTTTGCTCAACTCTTAAAGGAGAGGGAGCAGCTGGAGGAGCGCTGCACCTCCTATGAACACGAGAAGATCCAGCTGGGGCCTCGGCTGGAGGAGACCAAGTGGGAGGTGAGCAGATGAGGCTCGGGCATTTTGCATTAAAGCATGTCGGTATGCAACCGCATGGTGAGCTCAATAAACATGATGAAGAAATGGAGATGAAGAGTGGATTTCCAGGCACACGTCACTCTTTTATAGGGTGCACCCTTCAGATTTATTGCCATCCCTCGTGAAGGTGCATCGAAAAGCTGAAAATAAATTTGCTATTGCAGCTGCAGCATCATCTAAGTTAAAAATAGCAGGCTGATTCAGTGGGGTAAAAATCAGTAATTGCTTATTATAGAAGTAACTAATTCTACAATTATTAACACCCCTAAACATTTCCATCAAATAAATGCAACTAAGCTGTTTGTATTCAAAAGCACCAATGAGGATCTTTGTGCCTGAAACTAGTTTCCACTTTTGTTTTCTTTGATTGTATCAAAGCTGAAAATGTCTTCACATTTCACACCAGGCCTGTTTCATCGAACTCTAGTTTGTTTGCCTAGAGAGTCTGGTTTGTTTGGGGAGGTGTGAATGTGCAGTTGAACTTTGCAAAACTGGTTTGTCTAAAAACCTCGGTCTCTGTTCGAGTGAAACTGCCAAGCAGATCAAATAACGCTCCAAAAGCGGGAAGCAGACTGTAACGCTAGGCATTTTGGGTAAATACAACAAAAACAGACACGTTTGAGCATTGAAGGGAGAAATGGCTTGTGGTCTTTTACCACAGACAAAAAAGAAATCCTACAACCTCGATAATTTGAATCCACTCCATCTTTGTTTACAATTTGTGAATGAATAAGTTGCGCCCATGTCTTCCTCTGAGGCTTTTGTGTCATTTCCTTTGGTGGAGCACTAGCACAGGTGGGAAGAAGGCAAAACAGTTTTTTCAATTAGTTCGGACTGTTTGTCCAGTGCAGTGTGAAAGCGAACCGCACTTGCTGAAAATATAACAAATGTTGGAATTTTGGTCCCCAATTGAAGTCTACCAGACTATCGGGTGTCAAAACACCCTAAATTGTTAGTTTTCATCTGATAGTTTAATTAAAATATCTCTAGCTCCTGAGATACTGAGGTTTTCTTTAAACAAGATTGCACATTACTCTGTTTTCATCTCTCAGGTATGTCAGAAGTCAGGGGAGATCTCCCTGCTGAAGCAGCAGCTGAAGGAGGTGCAGAATGAGTTGGCTCAGCGCGTAGGTGAGATCGTCTCTCTCCGAGGTCAGCTCAGAGAGACTCGTGGCGAGCTCACCAACACTCAGGTGCTGCTTCAGGAGGCCCACGGCACGACGCGCACACGGACCATGGAGCTGGAGGTGTGCGAGAACGAGCTTCAACGTCGAAAGAGCGAGGCGGAACTGCTCAGAGAAAAGGTGGGGCGCTTGGAAGGAGAGCTGGCTCACCTCAAGGACACCCTGGCCAATCAGGGGCCAGGAAACAGACAATGTCAGGTGTTCCAGGAAGCCGAGGAGCACCTGCTGGCCTACAAAAGCGACGAGGCGAAGGCCCAGCGGCAGAACAGCGCTGAGGCGCTGCAGGGCATGAAGGCACAGATGGAAGGGTTGAAATCGGAGTTGTCCTTCGAACGCAAGAAGGTCGAACAGCAAGCAGGAGGTTTTGAGGAGGAGAGGCGGATATGGCAGGAGGAGAAGGACAAAGTGATCCGCTACCAAAAACAGCTGCAGGAGAACTACGTGCAGATGTATCGCAGGAACAGAGAGCTGGAGCAGCTCCTGCAGGAGCTCAGCCTGGAACTGGAGAGCAGAGAGGAGGACGAGGGCAGCGGCAACGAGATTAATTTTGATGAGATTGCTGCAACAGAAATCTGATCCTCATAGATGTCCTTTTATATTTTATTTGCACTACATTTAACGCCCCACCTCCCTTCCCCTGAAGCAATATCTTGTGTTCTTTATGTGACTAACAACCAGACAAGTGTCTCCACACTTCAGCTGTGACTACTGTCGCTCTTGAGAGTTGTTGACCTTTAAATGTCATTAACCACATCCGCTCTCTGCTCCTACTTTAGAGGCTGCCATTGCACTGATGAGTCGGCCGAGTCCTGGTGATATTTCACACCTTTAAGAGTTTGTGAGTAACTTTGGTCAACATTCACCACCATCCTCCTCCACTCCTGGTTCTGACCGCAGTATCCCTGCTGGGCTTATCGTTACACTCCCACTCTGTCCACAGTTTCACTGATACAGTTGATGTGTCAACCACAGATTCATTGTGTCATGGTAAGATTTAGGTGTTAATGTCTTTGAGAAACTGGATGGTGGCAGAGTTCAGATCATTTTTGTTCATGGACAGCCATAAATCCCCTAAAAGAGTCTGTACTATCCCTGTAGCAACAAATTAGTATTGAGGTTCTGAACTATATTATGAAACAAAACCTACAGTAAGTAATATTGACACCTTCCATTAAAGACGCACTAGCTTCCCTTTTCCACTTTTACATACCAATTTAAAAATAATCTCAACCATAGATTACCCAGTTACCTCTGAGTAATGGTCAAAAGTTCTTTTGGCTTTTTCGCAGCATAAATTACACTGTTCTAAATAACATCACTGCTTTACGGTATATGAGCCTGGCAGCAGTTTTCAGTGCATGCTCCTGTTTAATCTCCCTATTTATCATTGTGGCCTCGAGATATGCAGCTGTCAGCGTGAGTTTAATCTGTCCAGGCTTGTTTTGATCTTTAAAGCCAATATGCAAGCTAAACTAAAATGCTTCCTGATGAGAAAATATGAGTGAATATGAGTTAAGATAAAGAGTCAGGCAGAAATTATGGTGGTCATCATACATCATCAGATGCAGTGCTTTGCAAAAGTGTTCACTCTTCCGTATTTTGCCATGTCATCAACAGAGACATCATTGGACTTTATTGGGATTTTGTGTGAATGATGAACATAAAGATGGAAAAGGATGCAAAGATTTCAAAATTCCCTTCAGTTGCAGATGCAAATCCTTTTGGGGTCTATTTACTAGCTTTGCACAGAGTGACTTAAACTTTTGTTTATTTTTGTTTATTTTTTTATAAAGTAACCCAAGCATTGTCAGATTGGTTGGAGAGCTTCCATTTTAAAGTCTTGCTACAGACTCCCAGTTAGTTTTAGATATTGAGATTGTGTATTCTGGGTGATGTGTGGCATTTGTGCTCCACCATGAATGGCACTTGGCATGTAGACCAAACTCAGATTGAACAGCATTCATCAACTAAGGCAATATCTGAAGGCAATTCGTTGCGCTGGATTATTTTTAGGGGTATCAGAGTAAAGCTGTCCATAAATAATTGTGTAAAACATGTTTAAAACCATGAGTCAAATGCCTTCCACTTATGCACAACGTTGTGCTCGTTTATCACCAAAAATCCTAAAAAAAAAAAATAGATTAAAGTTTGTGGTTGAAACGTGACAAAATGTGAAAAAGTTGTAGAGGTGTGAAGTCTTCAGCAAAGCACGGGATAAAACGTAAGCAGAGTTCAGTAAATCTTCTGCTTGGCGATGCGAAGGGCTCATTGTTCTCTAGCAAGAGTAAAGAGAAGCATGTTACAACACTAAGCCACATTAGTGATAGCCTCGTCTTTTAATCAGGAAAAAGTCGTCATTTCTTCTTTTTGCTGTGACGTATTAGATTTGTTTATTTCATCCCTGAAACGGAGAGTTCTTGCACTGAGGAATGTATTTGGACTACTTGCTTCCACTGATCTTTAACATTTTGTTTCCAATAAACCAGAAACCCAAATGTTTTTTGTTTTATCAGATCTTCTGCAAATAGGGTTTATATATCGTCTCTTTGCTCCCACAGGCGTCTGCCTGTCCCCATAAATAAAAGCATAACCACTGTGAATAGACCAAAGCAATGCCCAACATGTCTATCTTCCTCCAACAGATACAAAGCTTGGTTTAACCGTGTGTGAATTTTTGTTCGTTTCCTCACTATAAATTTTATAACCTTCAATATTTGTATGAAGACATTAAATGTATATTTTCATGCTGTACATTTCTTGAACAAAACCAATGTGGTTTTAATTAAATATGATTTAAAATCAAATTTCCAGTGTTTAACGTTTTTTTTATTCAGATTCTGAATGTTTTAAAGTTTTGACAGGGAAACCATCTCCAGCCTGGTGTGAAGGATCTACTTTGGTTGACTTTTGAAGTTTTTTTTTGTAATACTTGATTTTGTTTGAATGGCTCATATCTGCCCTCTGCAGGTTGGAAAAAAGCATAGACTGTCATACAAGTTTAAAAGGCACTCAAATTACTTTACTGTATAAACAGAGATGTGTTCTTCACCACTTTTTCAAAATGTCTCTTTGAATGGATGAATCTAGCTGCAAAGTCAGAACAAAACTTTTTACAATGTTTTTGTTTTTTCATAATCCTTAATTCCTATGATCATCAAGGTTTTGTTTTATCATATGCAGCATGTTGCTCTCTTGGAAATTAATGGTGAAATGACATACCTGACCTCTGTTCCTACAGGTCTGCAAGTCAGTGTTTCTATAATTCTCACTAATTGAGCTCAAAATTGTCCTTTTAGAAGTTTTTGGGAACTTTGACCACAAACACCATGGGGTCTTTGGCCTTGTTGCTGAAGGCTTTGCGGATGATGTCAACGGCATGCAGGTGGGTCACACCGTGGAGGGAAACTCCATCCACAGACACCAACTCCAATCCAGCCTGGAACAAAGGGAGTTTTTCCAGGTCGGTCAGTCATGCAAACAGTATGCTATATATTTTGGTACCAGACAGCTAGACCTGCCTGTCTGGTACCAAAAAAACAAAACAAAAAAAAAACATGTCACATTCAGTGTTAATCAGAAACCACTGATCTACTAGGATTTTCACATGCAAATCTCTGGTTCATAGAGAGTAGTCAAAAAAAATCCAGTGAGCAGCAGTTGTTCGGATAAAAGTACCTAGTTATCAGAGGAGAATAAGCAGACTGGTATGAGATGATAGCAAGGCATCCCTTGCTGAGTTATACTCAAAATGCTTGGAATGCTATCTCTAGATGCACAGCATGTCAAATTATGAAGCAGATGAACTAGCAGAAGATCACACCAAATGCTGCTTCTGTCAAGAACAGGAACCCCAGCCTACAATTTACAGACTGAGAAAACATTGTCTTGTCTGATCAGCTGGTAAGGCCAGAATGTGGTAGAACTAGCATCAAAGCATGACTCCATCTGACCCTGTATCAACCATTCAGGCTGGTGAAGATGAAATGGGGTGGGGAATATTTTCTTAGAACACTTTGGGCCCCTCAGTACCAATTAACTATCATGTAAACATCTCAGCTTAAATGAGGTACATCCAGGTATTATTGCTGACTGTGTCCATCCCTTTACAATCAACTTTATAGTTGTAATAAGGATAAGACGCCTTATTACAAAGCGCTAATAGTCTGGTTTCTTCATGTCTCAACCCAATAGACGACTTTTAGGATGTGGTAAAAAGAGAGCAGGCACATCTGCAGCAACTACTCGATTTATTTTGCATTCCTCATTACAAGAGTACTTGGTGACTAATTAACTTAGCAACCAGTGAAGTGTTCACAAGCCAAGAGATAACTGGCAAAAGCAGATTTGGGAAGAAAAAAAAAAACATTTAGCAAATTCAAATTCTTATATTTGTATCCTGCCGCAAAGTACTGAAACTATAAACAACATGATCCAGGTGACAAGACCTGACAATCCTAAAATTCTTATCACTTTACCTTAAGCACCTCGCACATGGAGGCGGCTCCTCCAGGAAAGATCTTCTCGATCTTCACGGTTGGCTGAACCTTTGACTCGATCCCACCAGAAATGCTGATGCCTGTAGGAGTTAGTGGTTAGTGGTAGTGATGTGTTTTTACAGCAACTGATTTAAATAGGAAAACAAAAGCTCAAAGCTTAGGTAAGCTCACTGACAGGCATGCAAACACCATATGTATAAAGTGTGTACACAGGTGCATGTTGATAAATTAGAAGGTAGTTTATTTCATTAATTAAAATGTAAAAGATGAAACCTATCATGTAGATTTGCTAAATGCAGAGAAAGCTCCTAAATGCGACAGTTAATTTAAAAACCCAAGTTTAATTTCTAAAATAATTCTTATTTTCATGTGTACCGCACTTACATTTTCCACAAAATATTGCTAAAGCTTATTAATGGAAAGCTGAAATAAAAACACAACAAAACCAATAATGCAGACGAGCCGAAGGCCACTATGGACTTTCTGAACATCTCAGCTGAGCCACAGGCTGATCACCTCTATGCTATGTTGTGTTAGTGCAGTAATTCATGCAAAAGTCCTTTTCAAGAATATTTCAGTGCATGGATATAACTGTATAATATTTTTTTGTTAGTTTTATGTAATAAAAACTGACTTTCCAGGTTTTCATTAGATATGAGCCATAATAATGACTATGGGATATTTTAAGTTATTGAGATACACTTTTAAGTTTCCTCATTAGTAGAAATATAGCAAATGTAAAAAGCTGAAAGAGAAGAAAATTCTCCCATAAAAGCTTTGACTGAGACAGAATGAAAGTTATTTACCCAGAGACTGTTTGGTCTTGGAGATGCTGACCGTCTTCAGTCGATGCTCCTGTTCAGGCTCAGTACCGTTGAGCCTGTTCTCCGAGGAAGTCCGATGACCGTTCATCTGTCGCTCCTGACTCGTACCAAACACCTGCGACAGTAAGGGACGACTCCTACGGTTTGCACTTTGCACGGTGAACGCACCGTTCTTACTCCTATCTGCACTTCTCTCCCTCCTGCCCTGAGAGTGGCTGTTCCTGAAGAAAGTCCTTCCCCTCTCAGAGTTTGTCTCCACCTTATCTGAAGATGAGCGCAGAGAAGCCTCATCAAAGTGGACGGAGCGAATGGTGCCAATGTCTGTACGGGGAGGAGGTGGGGAGTCACTGCTGTGGGCCAGCAGCCAGTTGGGGAGCAAGGGACCAGCAGAGTGGGATCTGATGTTTCTGGACTCTGGCTTATATCCATCCACAGGTATGTCCAGAAGAGCTGAGAAAGAACTAGAGGTCTTCGTTCTCCCCCTGGATCCCTGAGAGCCAGTCAGGCTGAGCTTCTCCAGCTCCTCCAGCAGGTGGCTCTCTTTTTCCACCTCCTCAGCACTGTGGAGCTCAAAACCACCCCTATAATCTGGAGAGAGCATGAAAATGTTAGTTTCACAGATTAGAAAGCGCAAAAACTAAGTTGTAACAATGAAAAAATATGAATGAGACAAAGAACAATACAAACAAGCAAAAATTGATCATACTGAATTAGCATGAGTGCATATTTCCAATATGTTAATTTTTCTGCCATGGTGTCAAAAGTTAACATCTTAAAACCTGGCATCTTAAAGTAAAAAATGTGTATTGCTGCTGATACTGGATAATGCTGAGTGTGTGAGATAAAACTTCTGTGCGTAAAATAGTTTTCTTTTAAAAGAAAAAAAAACCGACGTTTCAAGACTTGAAAACCCAACAGTTTTGATATTCAAGTATGTAGAAAAATGTTGCAACAGGTACAAATACTTACCAAACATCCCAAAATGTAATTATTTCATATGAATATTTCAAAATCAAGTAGCTATAAAAAAATAACATGGAAGAAACAGAAGGACTTTAAGGCCTCTTGGGAGTAAATAAAAAGCAAGAGATTGAAACCAGATGTTTCTTAGAGAACACCACAACAGGCAACAATGTTTTTATTTATTTATTTATTTTTAAAAGAAAGAAACAAAGAAAGAGTCAAATAAATATCGAGGTACAGGTACTGACCTGGGATGGGCGTGATGAGGCGCCGTTTGGGGGCTCGACCAGAAATGGGGGAGCGAAGAGGAGGAGTTCGGACTACAATGCAGAGAAAAGAAGTGATCTTTGAAAAGTTGCTGATCAAGGCTATTCTAAATAAATACTCAATACTGAATACTTTTGCAAGACACTGTCTACCTCAAAGAATAAGACAGTATTTGGACTAATTCATTATTTAAATTAGTTTTGTAAGAAAGTAAATAAATGGGGCAGGATTGGATTTTGTTACTATATGATTGTGATAATTTTGAAACAGATATGGGTATAAAAGAAATTGAAGTGAACTAAAACATCTGAACAGCTCTGCAGTGCATCTTTTGGTAATTTAAAATACACACCTGACCGATATTTGAGGAGATCGTAGGCTTCAGCTTCAACAGCGGTCACCATGTTGTTGAAAACACTCAGATCAGATGGCAAAAGCACAAGTCTGAACACCGAAATGGGAAAAACAATGTGTCACTTCCTGTAATAGGTTACATCATCTTTAAATATTGTGTAAGATACACATTGAGATTATCAAGAAAGTTCCCAATTTACATAATTTCTCTTGCCAGATTTATTCACTTGTATCATAGGAGAATTTAAGTATATAGACTTAAATAAATCTTCATTGATATTTTATTTCAGAGTAAAATATCAATGAGTAAAATATTTTCTGAGCGAATAAATCTCATATACTTAAAAATAAATTGGATGAAGTATGTGATAATCACAAGGCTGCAAGGGCTAAAAACGCCCTCAGGTTACCAAACCCTCTTCCGTACCTGACTTCCCTCAGAAGCAGCAGCTTTTCAGGTCGGTCCAGCACAACCAGCAGGTGACGTATCAAGTTCTCTACTGACCTCTCTGTTGTATACTGGGTGAACAAAATCTGACATTTAGTATGTTTTTTTTTTTTTTGCAATACCAGTGAGGTATTTAGGGTGAATTGGTAAGTAAAAATATCATCAATAAGTTGCAGTATTTAAGGATTAAATTTATTATTCAGTTAAAAAAAACTGAGGTTTATAACATACAGAATTATATATTTTGAGCATTTCTCAAGATTGTGGCAAACATCAAAGAAATCCCTCCAATACAAAGCCTCTGAAAATTTGAATATTACATCAGTGCTATGGCCTCGACCAGGATGATAAACTACAAAAGAGAGAAGCAGGCTGTGTACGCAGAGTGATATGTTAACTAGCTATATCATTACTTGCAACAAAAGCTAATTGCCTTCATGCCATATTTTGGTTTCAGTGCCTCTCACACCATTTGGCATGCCGTCATCACAGCAGACACCTCCTCCTCCGTCAGCAGCCTTCGGGCCATGTCCTCCACCACGCCAAGCATCTCTGAGTTTGGCATCGCACTGACATTTCGTCCCCCTAAAATGCAGCACAGTAAAATTTGACATTAAGTCCTAATTTGAGACTTTAGCAGACTATAATTTGGAAAATATTCAGGTTTTTTTTCCCATGACAAAGAGAAATAAAGTTCAACATGATGTAGTTCCTGACTGACTATGAAATTTGTGGTCAATGCTGTCTTTGATATGGGTCACATGGCTAGTTCCCCAGCGCTCTCCAGAGCAACATTGGAAAAGGTAGACATGAAATATTCCTTATCTTTGTTTGTCTGCATTAAACAAGTTTTCTATTGCTTTTATTAATATGCAGTCAATGGATGTTTGGCATCCTCTCTTCAGGGAGATACATTTATATGCTTTTATGTACTGCATTTTATTCTGCCCCCAAATTTTAATGATTTTATGAATTATTGTGATGTATTTATTTATTCATTTATGTAACCAGGTAAAACAACAATTTGTTATGATTATCCGGTAACACTTTATTTGACGGGTTGTGAATAAGTCATAAACATGACATAACTCCTGTCATGAACATGAGTAAGTCTTCATGAATATTTATGACTGTTGTCATAAAGTGTCATTCGGTAAATCATGACACTTTTAATACGAAGTTAGCATTATTCAAAACAATATAAACTGTTCAGGAAGATCAGTTTATATGTGAAGTTTTAACTTACTGAATGTAAGGGCCAAAATTATCTCATGTCCGAAAGAAAACACGGCACATTTTGTTTGAGAAAAAGAATTAAAACATAAGAAAGGAGACCAAACTTTACAGAAATAACAAGCAATCCAATCAGCTCGGTTTTTAAAAGAGAACAAAATTGACTTCTGATTTACCAAAACAATGTATTTTAAATCAAAACTCCTGGCCGAGCTGTTTTTAGTTTCCGTGTTATAGAGTGTGACCTTGCAACATCTTTCAAGGGCGAGCCAGAGGTGAAGTTTTCTTGTTAAAATAAAAAGATGTAAATACATGGAAGATCAGCTACCTTTGCTTTCTCTGAATGGTGATTTGGAGCGCCCACCTGAGGCGTCTCTCTTGCGCCCTCCTTTGAACAGCAGGTTAACAAAGGTCTTTGAGCGCTGCAGAGTGCTTTTCTCCTCTGCTTGCTTCTCTTTCTGCTTCTTCTTGTCTTTCTTCTGATTGATCTCTGCAATGGAGCACAAACAGAAATTTTGTTACAGTGCCTTAAAGTTTTTCCACTTTTGTCAAGTTAAAATACACAAACTTTGGTGTATTTCAGAATAATATGTGACAGATAACTTTATAAAGTGCAGTCTTTGATGAAAGTCATAGTTCTAGTGTTGACTCAGTGGAAATGAGTGTAAATACACACCACACTTTTAAGATTTTCAATAGTAAAAACCTTGCATCATTTTTATTCCATTCCAAAACTATGCACTACTTTGTGTTGGCTGACTGCATGAAACACCAATGAGGTGCATTAAAGTTTATGGTTGTAAAGTGACAAAAGATGAAAAACCCGAAGTGTTATAAATACTTTTTGTAAATTTCTAGAAGTCCTACATCTGTGTAGATACGTTTTAACCTTTTTTTAATGCAGACCGACCTGCTACAGTGACTTGGCTCTGTGACCTCCTGATTGGTCGACTTGGTCTGCTGAGCGCCAGCAGCACAGCTGTTTTGGGAGACTCCTTCCACCTCCTGCTCTCCTCTCCACGGATCGCCGTGTCTTTGAGCAGCGTGGTTGGTCCCAGGCTGCGGGTGGTGTCCGTTTCCATTCTCTGAGAGGAAAAATCTGTCTGGATGGTGGAATCTGTTAGTTCAGACTCAGACCTATGCATAAAGAAATACATAGTCCAGTTATTTTGTCTTGTTCCCTGGTAGCCGCTACAAGTAAAAGTAATGTCCTTCTTTTCCTTTTATTTTTTTTAGAATTTTTCCTTTTTTTAGTTCGTCTATAAAGTACTTTGAATTACTTTAAGAATAAATGCTGCTGTCGAAACAAACTTCCCTAAAAGGAAACAAGTAAACATTTTCAAATACATTTTAAAACACTCTAAGATTCAGTATATTACTAATTACTACCAATTTGAAATTCTTTGTCTCAAATTGTTTTAAATACCTTCAGTTACTAATATTGCTCATTTACATTTATGGACATGATATGCACCCTCCTTTTCATTGAGTATAGATCCCTATTAATAGCTCTCAAGTCAAAACTAATACAGACTGGGCCATTTCCAGTAGCATCTCTTATTTTATTAAGCTCTATGCATTCAGAAGTCTTGCACATCAAAACAACTTCCATTTCTGTCAGTGAAAACCTTTGTCCACTTAAAGACAGTAGAAATAAATAATATCTATCTGACAGATGACATTCATTAATGTTCTCCATTGTCAACAGAGTCCGTAAATGTCTTCCACAAGGATCTGTGTTATGTCCAGTTTTATTTGTTTACATGCTCCTGCTCAGGAAAAGTAAAACTCCACTGGTATGCTAATTTAACTTTAAACAAACTCATCTAGGTGATATAAAATCCTGGAAGACCAATAATGCTTTATTCTCTAATTGTGATTAACCTGAAGCCAATTGGTAACAGTGACTTTTCAGTAGCGCTATCAGAGTGAAATGCAGGCCACACGTTTTAGATTTTTATGTAAAATGTCAAAGTTGATAATAGCTAAGAGCAAGAGGAATGTTTGCAATTTAAAAAGAAGAATTGGTTATTATATTAAAATAAAGTAGGCAAGTCTGACCTCAGGTCCTCTGTAGAGATGCAAACGTCCACCATGTCTGAACCGAACGGCAGGCTGTGCGGAAACATGACTTGAGACAGGCCGCTCAGGGAGCTGACCGGGGTCCCAGATGACAGAGAGGAGGTTGAAGAGTTGGAGTCTGAAGCCTGGGAGGAAGATGGCTGAGTACCATTGGCCACTGAAGGAAAAAAAAAATCAAATTTATGTGACTTAGCATACAACTTTGTTCAAACTATTTATGTGTTATTATTTAGTTATTATACCACATCTTTGTTGTAATAACTTTTATTTCCAAGCACTCAAATGCACTGGGGACACATATTCTTTTCCAAATCACATCACAAAGATAAAGATTTTGCACTGCACAAGACAGAAATCTGAATTTGTCCATAAACATTTACTGTGTAACATAATAAATGTTGGAAGATTTTGCTTTTCTTTGAATCACTGGAATCTTTCCCACTGAGCTAAAGCCCAGACATCAGGCTGACCACTACAACTGCTTTATCTTGTTGGTAGAAATTGCTCATCTACTGGTGTGTTGGAGGTCAGTGACTTGTTGAAATTGCATTACAAGGACTTCTTCATGTACGTTTCAGGAGTTGGGCTTATCTGGTTTTAAGCTTTGACATTGTAATTGTTGATTCAAATACATCAGCAGCATGTGTTACTGTCAGGTCTGCTGGTTTTCTATTACTCTACTACACCTACTGGTGAATAATTTGCTACGTAGAAAAATAACTACCAAAACAGGGAGATACTGGGTTATTGAGTGCTAACCCACTAACAGGTATACAGGTATAAAAAATTATTTTAGACAAGACAAAAAGAAAATACGAAAAAATAAAAATACCTACATTTATTCAACCACCTGTATTCTGCCACCATTTCTTTATAAGCAGGGTACCTCCCTGCTTCCTGTGGAGATATCAATGTAAAAATTTAGACAAAACCACAAAAAAACTCTTTTTTTCCCCTAGCTTTCTAGCAATCTCTGATAGCTGGGATGCTCTCTAATTCCACAGAGATAGCTTACACAGACCAAAGCAACAAAAGTTACACAAAACACAGGCTAAGCCTTTATCAGCACCTGATCCTGGCTGCTTGGTGAATAATGCACGGGGCCGGGCTTTTTTTTGTTCACAGAGCGAAACCCAACCTCCAACGAGCAAAGTGAGGGAGGAATATTGTGACTGCATGCCAGCTGTCAGCCTTGGCCCACAAAACAGGCCCGAACGACCACATTGAAGAGGCGAAACATGTTTGTTCGTGTGCAAATTAAAGAGGAGAGGCAGGCAGTAGGTCAGAAAGTTAATGCATACAGGTCAGTTAGGCGTGGAGGCAATGAAAGAGCCAGGGTGCTTTCCATTAATGAAGACTTAGGGTGGAATACAATCCAACCTCTTCAGTTTAACAGCAATTGTCCCTGAAGAGTATTTTTCTTTACATCATTCCTCTTTAATATCAAAGGTTTAGCTTGTTTTGTTAAGGTCTGAGGATTTTTCATGTGATCAACCAATGATTGGCCGAACATGATTTGTGTAAACTTTCCTTTAAATCTATGTAAGCTTTCTGTAGAGAACTGTTGGACAGTGACAGCGTAGTGACCATTTATTGCAAGTCGTCTCCTTCTCTCTCTGTTCTTCTCAAACTACTAATAAATAAAGGCCAGTAGTGACAAAAATAAATAAATAAATAAAATAACTTGCTTTTGTAACCCAGAGAATTACTGTCATCTTAAAATTATAAGCCATATATTTTTTTTTAAAGATAATAGCTCATGCAGACCATTATGGTATCACTACTCTTTTTGATGTTTCCACATTTTGCCACAGTACAACTACAAAATTTGTAGTGTTTTATTGGGATTACATGTAAAAGACCAACACAAAGTATTGCATATATGAACGAGGTATATGTCAGCATCAGGTTAAAGTAAGGTAGAAATAATAACTTAAAAGAAAGACAAATTGTTACCTTAATAGTGAGCATGATATGTGTGTGGCTCTTCAGCACCTCCACAGCACTGCTGTGGCTGATGTCCTGAAAGCTCACTCCATTGGCAGCCAGAATCTGGTCTCCAATCTTAATCCCATTCTGCTCGGCCAAACCGTCTGGATCCAGTCTGAGACATTAAAATAGTAAGAACCAAAAACATGAAAAAAAAAAAAGTCTCAACTGTCAGGGTGCATTGACATACTTTCTAATAACATTTTACCTTGGAATTGAAATTGAATTTTCATCTACTAAAAACCATAATCCCCAAATTAAACAAAAACCCCAGAAATTAATCTGTATATGTTAACAAATGTTAATATTTAATTATTATAATGTTTTAAATGATATTCTGATTTATTGAGATGAAATTCCATGTTGCATAAAACAATGTACTATCACATGTTTGTGTATAAAGAGGGACCTATGAGCCTTTATCCTTCCTATGTAGTAAATGTTAAACCTACTTGGAGACGTAGATGCCGAGACCAAACTCCTTTCCCCCTCGAATGTTAAAGCCAAGACAGTAATCGTCAGAGGTGGTATAAAGGTGGACGATCCTCTGCAGATAGCTGTCAGAACTGGCTTCTGAAGGTGTCCGCCCGCTCTCCTCCACCACCATCCGCCTATGGACCAGGTCCACCCTAGAAGGCGAGCATTGCACCCAAATGATTTTAAAAACAGAAGTAGGAAAAACAGAAAAGCATAAACTCACTATAATAGTAAAATTCACCAGGTTGTCTTCTCCTTAGAATAGCGGATGCCGGGAACTTTCCCCACTCGCCTCACCACCATCCTTAGCCTGTTGTTGCCCGTCAGCACCTTCACGGCGCTGCTCATGGTAATGCTCTCCAGGCTGACGCCATTCACCTCCACCAGCTTATCTCCAACCTGCAGGCCCGCCTCCTCTACAAACAAAAACGGAAGATTAAGGCACATCAAGTAGCAACAAAACACAACAGCAGGGACCGTATTTATAAGACCACCACTCACGCGCCGTGCTGTCGTCCTCCACCTTACTGACGAAAATACTGAGCCCGTGCTCCGAGCCGCCACGCACACTGAAGCCGAGCTTCCCGTCCACACTTTTATCCACTGTGACTGTATGGAGGTCTTCACTATCATCTCCACCTAAAACATATCAGGAAGAATCTGAGATACAAAGGCAAAATCTGTAATCTTAGCTGATTTACTTGAATTAATGTGAACTTCCTTCAAGGGATGCTTAAAGAATAATCATTCATCTCAAAATGTAAAGAACATCATTACTGCCAAAAGAATTGAAGAATATTTCTGTGATAGAGTGGTCCAAAGTGTAGACCTAAGTCTGACTTGAAAATTGACAGTCTGCAAAGAAAAATGAGCAGAAATTTCAGTCTTGAAGTTTCCACAGTTGATGTAGACACACACCTAATTATTTATTTGAGAGAACTAAACACATTTTCAAACTCTTATATGTAACGGTTTTCAGAAAAAAAACAGTGTCCAAATTTTTAATTATAATGAGAAATAGAAAAGTTAGAGGGGCATAATTAAGTTTGCAGGGCACTAAATAAATGGAGACTTGGGACTTTAAAATATTTGTCATCAATTTCCAATTTATGTTTAAAGCATTTTGATTAACATTTTAATACGATATACAAATATGGGGATTTTAGGTTTGAAAGTTAACAACAATTGTAGTTGTTGTACCAAAGCACATTATGAATCAGGCAGCACTGCGTTTATGGCTCACTGTGACTTGCAGCTGCTTCCTACCATCTACAGGAGAGTTGATGAGGATGACCCGACCCATGGGCGAGGAGGATCGGATTCCACGGCGACGCTGTTCCTTCTTTCGTAAGAGGTTGCGTGTTGCCGTGTGAGAACCTTGTGTCGCTGGACCCTTTTCCCTGCGGAACGGATCTGATGAGGAAGCCATGGGAGCTGGATGGTTCTCCTTTCACACACACACTCCCCCAACCAGTCAGCTCCAGGTGAACGAGTCTAAAGGGAATCAATTAGAGTAATTCAATTTAAAAAAGTGAGACTCATGTCTAGATTCCCTAAACTGATTCACTTCTGTTAATTTTGCTGATTAAATTCTGTTTCTCAGAACACTAAAATGTTAGATAAGACAAACAGATTTTCAGCACATGGAAGTAGGTCTACTGAAAGGTATGTTCATATACTTCACAATATAGAAAGCTAATACTTGGTTGGGTCTACTTTTGCATGAATTACTAAATAAATAGAGGCACAATCACCCTGTGACTTTGTAGAGGCACTAACACACGCCGGGTTACTTTAATAATTGTTTTAACTCATCCACATTGCTGGTTCGGGCGTCCCGAATCATCATCTTGGCAATGATCTATAGATTCTTTGTGATTCAGGTTAGGACAGCTTACTGGCCAATCAAGCACAATAACTCTAACATTGTCATTTCCATTCATCTGAAAAGAGGACTTTGAACCCATAAACAATAGACCATCTACTGTATTTTCCTCTTTAGGTAAGATATTTCTGAATTCGTCTGCACATATACATATTGTACTTACTGTACATGTAACGTGATAATTTTAGCCATTTGCCAATAACATGAAAGCTGCGGCTATCACTGGTGATTTTTCCCTCTTTATAACAGTTTTGTTTTTGCTGTAAACTTTCAATTAACATGATTGAATACAGTGTTTTGAACAGCCAAATTCTTAATGGCAGTTTTTTTGCTGTTTTAAAGGCTGCTATTTTATGATTTACAATAACACTTCTGTATTAAAATCTATTTTTAAAATAGATTGGCATTCTACTTTACTTACTGCTAGACTTATTGTTCTTTATCTGTAAACTACAATCATCACAGCAGACAAGAATGTCAACTCTGGGTACCTAAACTATACAATACAAGCCTCACTTTTTGAATAACTTTAACTTTATACTAACACTTCAGTCTACTGAGATGCCTGTCCAGGTTTCTGTGATATTTCTTAATCTCCACTCACTCATGTAGGTTGTTCTCTGACATATTTGACTCTTTGTCCCCCTGGAGTCACACTTCGGTCCATTCCGCTCCATGTTGCATCTCCCTCACCTGTCTGAATTTTCAAACAACAAAACAAACACATTTACCTCACACCCCATCGGTCCTGCTGTCCTCAAGCTTCCCGAGATCACGTCCCATTACAAAACTGAGTCTCAGAGGGTTTTAACTGCAGCAGGTGAGCTCAGAAATAGGATTTCATGGGGTTATCTAAGGCAGACTTGATCGCCTACAGCTAGGAAGTCACATGCAGTCTCCATGGTTGTGTCACTAAACGTAAGAGTCTGTCCACACGTCGTCACTTTGGGGTTTCCTGGACTCTAGGACCCTGGATAGCGCAACTAAAAACTGCGGCTGCGCCAACGAAATTTAATCCATCATTGTAAAAATAGGTTATATTGCGGTTTTTTATTATTCGTTTGTTTTGAAAAGCATCTCCTAGATATCGTGTAGACTACATGACTAAAAAACAATTCGCTAAGTGTGCAAAGTTCTGAGACGAAGACGATAACTTACCAAACATGCGCTTCGAGTCCAGAACGAAACCGATACAGGAAAAGTCTCTCCCGTTCTGTATTAATCCAACTTGATAAGCACGACTACTAAAAACGTCCTTTAAGTCATCCCACAGAGGTCGAGAAAATCAAAACTATCGCAAACCGCTTACGTACTTGTTTGTGCGAAACGCGTTATTCACCTCGAATTCACGAAACGCCACATCGAAGTGACTGTCACTGGCCGGATCATTAGCAAACAAAGGCGTCTGATTGGATGACTGGCATTGCGATTGACACTTCCTTACAAGTTTGCCTGCATCACATTGAAATACCAATTAAAAAAGGTTTTCAAAAATGCTAATGTGCAAAAGGTAAGCCCCATCCCGCACATTTATTACAACTTATTTTTAATAGTGATTTGAGGCTTAAATAATTAAGCCAGAAAAAGAACCGGAGTGAAGACTTAAAATTATTCTTGCTTGAGTACCTTAGGGGAGGGAACCAAAAAAAAAAAAAAAATTCATACAAAGAACTGAGCAAAGGACTCAGATTCTCACGCGTCACCGAATCAGGTCAAGCATATTCCAGTCCAAAGGTTCTTCTGCTGTAAGACGTCCTGAAGATTGGTGTTGAAATCCCATAATTAGAAACATCCAACAGTAATTACGGTATAGTAGCAACCTCAAAACAGGAGAACTTTTATTTGTACACCTTTACACAAATGGAAACGAACCAAACCAGAGTATAACGAGATGCTTTATTGTTCTGAAAGGTCAGTCTCTGGTCCCTGAGTTGCTCTGCAGTACAACATACACGGAACTTGGTGTTAAAACATCAAGTCTGCTTGCTCTGTTGAGTTTAAAAACAGACCATCATGAACACACCCAAAGTTTCACGAGCAGTCATACACAATGAAATCCTCATGTCCCAGAGGCAAACCTTGATTCACACATCTAAAGTTGTGCTTTGTTTTACAGTGGTATTTTTCTGACTGCTTGGAGGACATCTGAAATGTTGACTTTATCCCCAAACTCCTTCTCTCGGTGCTCCAGTAATATTCCCTGCAGGAGAGAAAAATACAATTTTGACAGATCAAATATAAACACATTTTATGTCAATTCTTGATCAAATTGAGATTTACCTGCTGGCCTCGGCCAATGACAAACACCCCACCAAGGACAAAGCCTTCCCCTAAAACGTTTCCAATGAAGCCCTTTCTGAAGGCCCTCACTCCACTCAACCAGACTCCTAAACGCACGAAAGCCAGAAGTCCCATCTTCCGCTCACGGGGCCCATAAAACCTCCTCTGCAAGAGAAGTAGGATTCGTTGGTCAGTCATGCAAACTTAAGATTACCAACTCAATGAGCTCAGTGTTTATAGAACACACTGGTAAAACAGAGTCTGGTCTGTAGGAGGGTTCCACTGATCATTTTCCTCTCCAAGGCAAGCTGGCTAAACAATGTGTCAGTTTATTCACTTAAAAAAATAAAAATTTATAAAAAGCCTCAACCTTTTCATCCCAGAAAATCTCCCCCTTGAAGTATTTTCGGAAGTTCTGAACCTCAGTTCCCACGTCCTCCTTCACCACAGCATACAGAGGGACCCCCAGCTTGTCCAGCTGGGGTTTCAGAGAGGACAGCTCTGCAGCCTCCTGTTGGAACAGTGAAGAGAAATTTTTAAAAATAAAAAGTGCTTATATGTTAAAGCAGTTAACATATAACAGTATTGTCCAACTGCTGTAAAACGTTTTTTTTTTTTGTTGTTTTTCTTCAAAAGGCAGAATTAAAATATTAAGTATCTAAGTAAAAAAATAGTCCTCAAAAATGTTTGAAGAAAATGAACATTTTATAAAAATGTTCTTAAATACTCTGATTAGGGTTTGGAATAGGTTGCAAAAGCAGCCTAGATTTTCCCTTGGCTCAGTTTAGGGACCAGGGATTGAACTAATCTTCTTTTCCACAAGAGGAAAAAAACAATGGGAACAATGTTTGAGGATGCCCAGAATAAAATTTGAACTTTCTTGGCCAATAATTTATTGCAGTATGACAAAACAGCATAACCTAAACACACTGCACATACTGAGAAAATTTGAGGTTGAAAAGAAATAAAAGGGGAGGCAGGAATATTTAAAAATGGGCGTTGTGTGTCAGGGTGAACCGTTAGTGGATTATAGATGCTGCCTGGACAGATTGTGACATTACCTCTCTGCACAAAAATCACCCGGGTCGCCGCACTGCCATGACTACCGCTCCCGACTTTTCCCAAAGCGTTTTGGCCTTGAACGTCTTTATTTCTGAGGAAAGAAAAGAAGCTGAGGGCATTGACTTGAGCAAGAGATTAAAAGTCATGCGGTCCAGCAGCACAATGATTTCTTTCAATAGTTCATTAAAGTTAAGAGATGAGGCTTTTTAAGTTTGTTTGTGTTTAATACGCAGTTCAGACCTACCTCCTTTCAGGGTTTTGAGCTCAGCTTCCTCCAAGAACATCAGAGTGGCTTTCAGGGGTGGAGTAAGAAAGACGTCCGTAAAAAAGTTCAAGACTCCCGTGACGAAGCCACCCACTGTGGCCACTGTGTCTCCAATAAGTCCCATAGCCATTTTCCTGTTTTCCCTCACTGCATGTACTCCACTTGAAACGGACCACGACTGGGAGCGCATTTAAACTACAGCTCGATTTGATCCTCCACACTGCAGCTCAAAGCCAGCCCCCTTTCTGTTGCACCCAGAAACCGATCAGTGTCAGATTAGTTGCAGCTGCGTTCCGATTTAACGATCCACATGAGCACTGCGCATCCGGGAAGAAAAGATAAAGGGAAAAAAAAAATAGATATTAAGAAACAGTCATCGTTACGCAGTTGACCCTTCTCCAGTTCAAAGGTTGTTAGAAAATGCAGAGTCACATTTGTGAAATGCCCGATTTCACAAATCTGCTGTGAAATCTGGCAGATTTCTGCTTTGATATTACAAAACAAAAAGAGATATTATAAAACAAAATAGACACAGTGCGCATTATGATTTACATTACTTACCGGGCACTACATGGGAATATAAGTCTAGAGCCAAATTCCCAAATGGTTTGCAAAAGAATTAATACCTCTTGGTGCCTAAGGACAAAAGGTTGTGGTTTAACGTTAAACCACAACCTTTAGCATATTTCCATTCGAATTTATGATCTTGGCTGACTTGATTTATTTCTCAATGCTAGATAGCAATTTTTTTTAAAACAAACACTTAAAGAAAACAAACAGATTAAATAGTATCACTCCAGGTAACGTTTATTGTTGGGTAACTTTTTTTTTGTTGTTGTTGTGTGTGTGTGTGTGTGTGTGTGTATATCACGAGTTTGGAAGGATTTAAACCATTTAAGAGCCAGCCTCTAGAAATATGACCTCTGCTTTCAGTCTTTGAGAGATTCATCAGGCTGCCTTGGCTGAGTCACGGTGATCATTCTGGTGAGCGTTCACTTTCAGCAGGAGTCAAGTCATCAGATGCC
This sequence comes from Brachyrhaphis roseni, assembly GCA_903066815.1. Lineage (NCBI taxonomy): Eukaryota > Metazoa > Chordata > Actinopteri > Cyprinodontiformes > Poeciliidae > Brachyrhaphis > Brachyrhaphis roseni. The sequence goes on from CAEFZY010074075.1 coordinate 67,530, forward strand.
TCATCCCCAGGCTGCCCCTCTGTCTCCTAAGATTGTGCATCGAAAAAATTCACAAATAAACATTAAACATCTGACAGACATTTCTCATTTACACTCTAATTGTTTATCTGCAAACACAGGTGAATAAAAAGCATAACCAATTTACATTTTGAGGTAAATCCGACTGGTCTTCAAGAGTGGGGGAATTTGATTCTTGTATCTCCTCACTTAATTCAGCGTTTTCTTGATCAGGATTTGTCTCCACTTGTTCAAGATCTTCACTCTGTGGAGATGAATCTCCCTCTGGTTGGGCAAATTCTTCAGATTTATTATCATCTTCATCCTAAGCATTTATGCAGATCAAAGTTAGATTATGGAAATGTAATATTCCCTGCATTCCCTGTGAAGCAACACAAACCTCTGCAGTGTGATAAAAAAGTATTGGCTCCCTTACATATTTGCTTCTGTTTGCTGTATTATCACATTTAACTGTTTCAGATAATCAAAGAAATGTTGCTACCAGTTAAAGATAACCTGAGCAAAACAAATGCTTCCAGTTGTTGATTTCATTATAACGGGATTTAGTGACTGTGATTTCAGCGAAACAGTGAGGGGGATCATCTGCAAATGGAGGACAGAAGACAACTGAAATAACAACTATAGCCCTGCAGGCATCACTTTTGTTAAGGTCAGTAATCATGAGTCAACAATAACAAAGAAAGTGGACAAAAACCAAGTTCCTAAGTGAAAACCTTTGCGATCCACAGGAGCGGTGCTCCTGTGGATCGCAAAAATAACTAAAAAATAACTAAAAAGCTGTGCAGTGTTTACCAAAGGCAACATCCTGGTGATTACCAAGAGTTTTGGGTGTTGGGTATTGTTCTGGTCTGGGGCTCAATAAATTTTTTTTCCACATATGAGCAGATTGGTTTGGATAACGTCTTTACTGTAATAAATGAAATCATTTGAGAAATGTATTTTACATTTACTCAGGTTAGCCTAGGCTGATAGTAAAACTCATCTTATGGTTAGCAACATCTAAGTGACAAAAAAGCAAAAACAGAAGAAATCTCTGCGTACAATTGTATCCCATCTTCTGGTTATCGGCCTTGTTTTTAAGCAAATCAGTCAATTGTTTAAACTTTATTTGCTTAGCCGCTCTCATACAACTCAATGCTACACAAAAGGCTATAAAAGATTAAAACCGACCCCACTGAAAACAAAAACATCAAAGAGACACAACAGTTGAAAAACATACAGCAAGAGAGATTTTAATTTTTCAGTGTTTCGGGAATGAATTTGATCTCAGCTTTGTCCTGGTTGGGTTGTAAGAAATGTCATGACTTATCTCTGCTGCTCTCTGTGACCTGGAGCCAAAGTTATCAGTGATATCACTCGTATGACTGTCAGCCAGCTGACGTAAGAGGAAAGTTCTGGTTGAGCATTGAATAACCAGGCCCTGTAGCTTTTTCCTGAACACTTTGCAGCTTCTAAAACCTCTCAGTGTAGCAAAGAGCTCAAAACAAGACATATTTATCAGTGAGCCACCTTGTCCTGGTCTTGAAGAGAGCTGAGTTCCTTGCTCTGCAGATCCCCTTCAACAGAGTCCTCAGGCTTTTTCTCTGCTTCATCAGCCTGGAAATGAAGAATAGAAAAGAAGCTAAACTAAACATGCTAAAGTGATATTCTTGTTATCACAATTTAGACAACACTTCAATCTGACAAACTTCATAGTCCCATATGTGATAACCATGTTTTCCTGACAGCCATATTAGAACTTTGCTACCTTTGATGCTCAATGGGATCAGAGCATCTTGGAATAAATATCTCCGATGAGACCTGGGATAATGCATTACATATAATCTCATGTTATTGACTTGGACTAATTCAGTTCAGGATTCTTCATCAAATACATTATAGTAGAGCCAGACTCTCAGTGAGCTATTCTACAATCAGTTTATAGCTATAAAGCAAATTTAACTCATATATTCTGATCCTGTAACAAATCGCAAATCGTACAACTTCTGGTCTATGATATTCTAGATGTATCTGAATCTTTTCGTAGAAATATCCAACCCGGTGCTGATATGGCTGTATTTGGAGTCCCAGGGAAGGGCAAATCAAATAACACACGAAATTGAAAATGTGCTGACCTTTTCAGCTCTCCTCGTCTGTGTTGAGCTCATGAGTTTAAGCTATTTATAATCATTCAGGATGACAGTTGTCTCATTTCAGTGTTTTTTGTTGTTTGGCAGCAAGGTGGGGAAGGATGGGAAAGAAAACCGAAAAAAACTACAGTACATATGCTGTTATTTATGTAATCAATGTTATATTTTTGCTGGATTAATTAAAAAAAGTGATATTCCTGTCATCCTCCTGCACCTCAGTCGTATTCTTGTTTTTGTCCTTTTTGAAGCATCTCTTTCCTCATCCGTCTTCTAAACTTCCTCTCATTCTGTCCACCTGGCCAGACAATTTGCACTTTTTGATGACATTCCATGTCTCTTCTATGCAACTGTATGAGGAATGTTCCTTAATTCAAGTCTCTGACTCTTTATTGTTACCCTCTGTGACTTGTAGCCAAAACCATCAGTGGTGGCACTGTTGACTGCCTCCTGACATACGAGGAAAGTTCTGGTTAAGCGTTTAGTAACTCTGTTCTGGTCTTTCTCCTGTTTCTGCTTTCTGAGCAAATTCATCTTCCTCAACTTTCTCACTGCAGCAAAGAGTATAAAATTAGGACATGTTCATTAGTGAGCCACCTTGTCCTGGTTCTGAAGAGGAAGAGAACTGGGCTCTTGAGTCTCCTGTTTGGTGTCTGTCATGGCTTCTTCTTCTTCTTCAGTTGGATTTGTTTTCTCTGTTTTGAGCTCATCACTCTGTAGAGGAGTGGACGTTGTCTCCATTTGGATACAGTCTTCAAGTTTATCATTCTCTCCATCAACCTTTAAGTTAGAGAGAAAAGAAGTTGAACACACCCTGATTCTTGTCTTTGTTCTCTTTTAAGGATCTCTTTCTTCGTCTGTCTTCTAAACATTTACTTCAACTCACACTATCCACCTGGGCAAATATTTTTCATGCAAGGGATCTTCTCTGCTTCTCCTCAATCTGTATATGTGGTGTGAGCCACATTCCCCAACATAAATACAGCATTTTATCTGCATCACCTTCTCTGCATTTGGAGAGTCAAAGGCTGCAGGATTTGGTTTACTGCAAAGGCTCTCTGAATTGCTGGATATTAAATCAGTGTCATCTGTCCTGGGAGTCGATTGCAGTTGGTCAGTTTGTTCTGGTTCTTCATGTCCGCCAGACTCAGACTGATCAATCACCTGTAGAAGACATTGTCGTCCTTCGATTTATTATTTGATTATTCATGAAAAGCAGGACAAAGCTTTATCATGACATCTTACTTTAAGTTCTATCTTCCTTTTTTGAGACCTGTGTGTGCAGATCATCTACAGCAACATTTCAGTGGTTTGAAATATCATCCAAATTCAAAAAGCAAAACTCATACAGATTCAACACATACAAAACAATATATTTCAAGAAAGTCTTAATGTTTATCCTGAGGATTTTCACAAAAATCTGATTATTACATTCAACACACAAATTAGATTACACTATGAGTTTCACTTTTTGGATCTAATCAGTGAAATAAATTAGTTTTTAATGATTTTGCAAGGTATTTCTTTGCAACTGTATGAGGAATCTTTCTTAATTCAGTTCTCTGACTCTTCACTGTTACTCTATGTGACTTGTAGCCAAAAATATCAGTGATGAGAGCAAAGTTCAGTAACTCTCTTCTGTTCTTTGTTCTGTTTCTGGTATCTGAGCAAATTGATCTTTCTCAAACTTCTCACCGCAGCAGCAAAGAGTAAAAAACAGGATCAATGAGCCACCTGGTTTTGAAGAGGAACAGAACTGGGCTCTTCAGTCTCCTGTTTGGTGTCTGTCATGGCTTCTTCTTGTTCTTCAAATGGGACTGTTTTCTCTATTTTGAGCTCCTCATTCTGCAATGTGGAGGTTGTCTCCACATGGACATCCTTATCTTCTTCATCCACCTTGAAGTAAAGGATAAAAGCAAGTTGAACTGAATGTGACAAAACTACTCTTGTCATCCTCCTGTATCTCAACCTGATTCTTATCTCTGTTCTCACTGAAGAATCTCTTTCCTCATCTGTCTTCTATACTTCAGCTCACGCTGTCCACCTGGCCATACATTTTTTTCATGCACTGGATCTTCTCCTCAATATGAATACATGCAGAGAGCCACGATCACCAGCATACAAACTGCATTCTTCTGCATCACCTTCTCTGCATTTGGAAAGTCAAATGTTTCAGGTTTGTTGTGCAGATTCTCTGTAATGTTTGATTTTAATTCACTGCCATCTTGTCTGGGAGTTGATTGTATTTGGCCAGTCTGCTCTGGTTTCTCGTTTTTGCCAGATTCAGATTGACCAGTCACCTGTAGGACAGATAAAAGCAATATTTTTTGCAATGTTGCAGTGAGATCTTGTGACATATGTGACTCAACCTTCAAACCTTTCCATGTTTTGTCACATGACAGGGACAAAACATGGAATATAGAGCATTGGCCAAAAACAGTGATCCTTTCTGACCAAGGTACCTTCTTCCATGTATTTACTTTTTTCCCCTCATTGCTTGTGACAAACTGTACTTCTAAAGCCTTTGTTCCAACAGTAAGTTTCTTCTTGTCAGTCTTGTAGAAATAACAGATTTCTGGAGAGGATATCTAATAACTGTCCTGACAACATATTTTCCACCTGAGCAATGAGCTGGGTTAATCTATATTTACCAGTTCCTTATCTTCAGCAGGTTTCTCGACTTCAGCAGTGGTTTCAATGGGTTCTTCAGGCTCTATGGGTTTCTCAGCCGCCTGTTGAAAAGTTGGCAATTAACCTTTTCTGTTGCGCTTCAAGTAAGTATTTTGCCAGCAGATACAATTGGGAAGTAAGTTCTGACAATAAAAAACAACTTGTAAATGATTAAACACATTGTAAAGAAGAAAAATTAGTGATAATCATACTTTTAGAAGTTCTTCCAGGACTTTAGCGGCTCTCTCCTCCTCCTCTCTCAGCGCTTTCTGTCTGTTATATTCAGCAATCTTTTCCTCCAACACAGCAAACTGCTCTTTTTTCTGTAAAAATAATGTGATACACTAACATCTTAACATTTTCTGACTTTGTTTGTACTATGTCATTGCATGTAAGTATTTATAATCTTATTTCTTAGAAGATTTTATAATAATCGCATTTCTTAGAACCAAACCATTGTTCTGCATGCGTCTGTTGGTGGGCTTGTTCATGTCTAGGTAAAAGGTGGTTGAGATTTGGCGGCCATATCTTTTAGTCTGATGAGCTTAGACTGTCTAAGCCTCTATTATCCGTGAACAGCTTTCAAACCCGTTTAAAGATCAGAGCTTTAACATGGCAACAATAGTAGAGGGTTAGGATGAGGGAAACTGGAAGTAAAACAATCACCTTGTGGTGGGATTTTGTTATGTTGTTTATCTAACATTTCCACTATATAAAAAGCATCAAAACTGCAAAGAAAAACCTTGGGAAGTCCTTCAGAAAGCCTGGACAAGTATTAATAAGATTTTTTTCCAATTATAGTCTGGAAGCTTTAAAGCAAAGTATAAAAATACATTTACAATTGATTTAAAACATTTGCACAGCTGCAAATGTTTTGTACAGCTCTAAAGTTGAGGACAATAACTATATATAGTAAAAATACTTAATTTTGTTATGATGTCTTCTTTATGGCCAACATATTTTGTGACAAAATACCATTCTCATCGCAGAGCACATAGTAGTGGCATCAAGCTATGTGGCTTGTGGTCAGGCATTAAGAGGAAAGAATTAGATCCAAGCATGGTGGCCCAGTCACCCTGCTTGGCCTCGAATCCAACAGAAAATCTATAAAAAAAAACCATCTTGAAAACTGAATACAAATTTTTTTTATTTGAGTTTAAGCTTTTTTGCAAAGAGGAATGGTGAACAATATGTGTCTGCTGATATAAATGGGTAGACATGCTTATATTTACAAACAAATGTTGAAATATACTCATCCTTTTTCCAGTACAATCATCCACTAATTTGTGTTTGGTCTATCACATGATCAAAAACAATAAAATGTACTGACATTTGCAATTATGACATAATGTGGAAAAAAAAATAAAAGGTATGAATATTTACAATTTTTCAAAATTGTAATTTAAAGAAAAGATTTAAGATGGCAAATAATAATGACCTCAAAGTTATAACTTCCTTACTTGCAGTGAAGCACATAAATAGCGTACTCATTTTTTACTGCAACACAGTTTCACAAAGACTTGCATAAACAAAGATATTAATAGCAAACCATTTACCTACACTTTAGGGGAGGTCGTGGGTGGTATGGTGTCTCCTGCTGGCCAATAAAAGAAACTGCTGCTTACCTCTTTCTCGAACTGAATATTAGACGTGTATTTGTAGAGCCAGTGAGCAAGATACTGGACGGGGTGAACGGGTCTCAGCTCGGCTACTTCAGCTAGCCCCTCGGCCAGGCACTCCCCCAGGTGTTTCTTTATGTACTCCGAGTCCATACTATCACTCTCCACACGAACACCTACACAAATAATCCTATGAACAACACGGACATAAGAGAAGTGATTAAAAGTCCAGTTAGCGACGGTGAAAATACATAGTAGGTTTAAAACTACGTAACGCTTTTATAGTTATACCAAAAATAGTTTTAATGTTTCACAATATTTTAGTTGTTGCTACCTGAAACGACTACAATATTAGTTTTCAACTAAGCAGGAACAGAAGACAAACCTCGTTGCTGCGCGTCGAATGTAGCGCTATGTCTCCATAGTAACGGTGCCTCTTGTTTTGGATTCCCTCTTAATCCTTTTCGAACAGTTCCGAGCTCTTACTTGCTTTTTCTGTTGCAGCTAAATATCAAAGCAGCACTATAAAATAGTTAAATAATGAAGGGGTCAAAAAAGTTTAGGAAAAAATTATAAAATTTGAAAATACTTTTTTTTTAGATTTTAGCGCTCTTACATTACATAATGGTGTATAGTGAGTATGCACAGAAGCTTCAATTGTGAGCATTCTGCTGCCATCTAGTGCTTACATTTTAAATCGGTACTTACGATTGTACTTTAATTCTTTTTTTTTTTTTTTGTCCAATTAAATGTTGGGTGCGTATTGGCTGTAAGTTCTAGTTAATCACAGTTATTGGGGGAATAAACGCTTTAACTATCTATGTGCAAAAAAATTTACATTGATGGTTTGCACTTTGTGAACTGAGGTCTACTTATGTGCACCTGAAGGCTGCAAAGGCAGCAGAGGGTATCATGCGCATCATCAGATGTAGCCATTCATTCAGGTGAACGGAGTGTGCTCCGCTGTCAGGGGTACAGTAATTGCCACTCTGCAAGACCTCGGCTTTCCTCCTTTGATCGGAGTTTGCGGCGGTTCTGTGAAACCTGTTCCTGAGCGACCAGCTGTGTGGGAACGGGACGTTGTCAAAGGTCTGATCTGACCCCACCTGGAGCAGCTCCTCCGGTTTCACTGCGGGAATCCTGAGTGCGTCAGGAACAGCTGGCCCGTAACCCGCCACGGCTGCCACAGGCGGGGGAAATAACGTTCAAAAGCGGCTTAAGGAGATACTTTTATAATACACAGGGATTGAAGATTTGGTGGAATATTTGTGCAAGGTAAAACACTCAACACTCATGCTGGTGTAGTGCATGAACTCGCTGGTTGTCAGGCTGCATATTTATGGTCCTTGTCTTGGAAATTCAGTTGAATTTTGAGAAATCTGGTCACATATTACCAAGTTTAATTTTCTCTGAAGAACACAGAATAGTGAGGGGGGTCATTTTGTTTTGGTTCTAATTATGGTTGGGCTGCTATTTTTACTCCATTAAGTTACAGTTTTCTACAAATGATATAATATTTTGCTGTCTGAAAGTGTTTATTTAGAAGCGGAGCACTATAAGGACATTATGTCTTTCACTTTTAATTTTAATAAGCTGATCAAAGCAAAAATCTGTCTCATTTCTGTCAGTATGAGTGCCAGGAATATTTAAAGGAGTGCATTTATGTGCTTGTTGTCAGTGAAGAAGATCATAATTTTATTGCACAATATTGTAGAAAAAAGTTTGTTATGCTCAGGTTTTTGTCGTCACCCGGCAGGTGAATGATCAGCTTCCCTTAAACACAATGTTGGAAGACTTTGAAATCTTCCGTGACCCCCTTTAATGCCTTACCCCACAGAGGCAAAGTGTTATTTTTAGCCTGTGTCTTCATGGCAAATTGGCAATATCCCTTGATGCTGTGGATGCTCATAAGTAACCATTTCTCTGCCGTTAGTCCATGTTACCCATACAAGTGATGTTGGAGCCTGGAGACAACCTGCCTCCAGGCACACAGTTAGAGCAGATCTTTGGACATGGTGGAGAAAGTGGAGGCTGGTGTTCTCTGTTAATCCTGTCAACAGAGAACCTGAAACTCTTATATAACAGGATGGGCTCCTGGAGGCCCAGTCGTAGGGCTAATACAAATTTCACCCCAGATGGAGAACATCTTTAGGGTCTTGATGGGCATTGATTTCTGAGATTTGACTTAAATATTCAGCTTAGTTTTTTCCCCCTGCTTTTCCTAAGCATTTATTCCAGGTATTGTATGTAAATGTGCACATTTCTGTTGTCTTCTTCTGCCTGGGAGTGTTTGTTCGTCTTGCATCACATGTACTTGGACGCAGAACATGTTGGTTTTGAGTTTCTTTCACCAAGTGAGCCCATGTGACTAGTTGGCTAGGACTCCGTATTTAAAAGGTGAAGTAAGGTTAAGCGTAACTGCAACTCTCTCCTAATAAATAAACCTATTTCTTTACATGTATAGTTACATACTCAAATCTGACTACTATTACTTAGACACAAGCAGCTTGCTTTTGGTTTTCTGTGGTTTTTTTGGAGCTAATAGCTCCCCACGGTCCCTCATGATATGGAAGGGTTATTCTCCATATCACTTCCAAATCTCAAATGTCTGTCCAGTCAGTACAAAGGCCAAATGGGTCAGTTTGAGACAGGAGAAATTGTGTAGGCCTATAAGGTTTTGGGGTTAGGATTTTACATCTAAAATGAAAGTATTCATAGAGCAAACATTTGGGCTACAAACTCAAAGGTTCTTGTGTTAGAAAACTAGCAGTTACGCTAAAGGTTGTCAGAGTAGAGACTGTAACTGGTAGCAAATAGAGAACAGTACTTGAAGAAAACCTTTTAGAGGCTACAGAAGATTTGAGACTGGAATGAAGGTTCATCTTACAACAACCCTAAACACACAGCCAGAGCCACAGTTGAATGATTTAAGTTAAGGATATTTACATGTAAGAATGGCCCAGTCAAAGTCTGAACCTACAGTCAATTGGGAATCTTTGGCAAGACTTTGGAATCAGTGTTCACAGATACTCTAAGCTTGAGCTATTTTGTCTATGAATGTGTGAATGAGCAAATGTGCAAAGATGGCACAGACATACTTAAAAAGACTAAAAGATGTCACTGGACTGAAATGTAAACCTACAAAATATTGAGTTCCAATAAAAATACAGTGTTTGTGGTAATAATGTGAAAAAGAAAATGTGGGTATGTCATTTTCTTAATGCCCGAATCTATCAGTTAACTAACAGCATTTAGACAGTGTTTTCTACAAATTCTGGATCTGTAAATGTCCAAAGATCTGCAATAGAATCACACAAGATGTTCTTTGGATGTTAGCCGTAAGTCAGGTAAGCCCACTCTAAGACCCAGAAACCCTTATCTCACCCCTACGAACCAACACTGGCTTGTGATAAAAGCCAAAAAGCTAGTTGGGCTTGTTTCCGGAGGCGAATATTGGCATTCACATTCCATGGTTGGCTAGTGTGACAGAGAAGTGTCTACATTACCCCGTCTATATCCTCTGCCAGAATGTCACAGGTCATATTGGTCTTTGCTAACGTGCAAAATGATACATATGTATTACTGTCAGGGAAGTCTTCTGAAGTCACGTTTTTTTTCCTCCATAGTCCTTGGTTTCTCAATTTTCCAGCAATTCCTAATTTGGCTTACAGACATGTAAAGTGAAAAAAAGTACACCAGCAGAGCCAGGCGAAGGATGGGTGACCATCTGCATGAAGCAGTTCAGAGGCTGCAGGTATTTTCCTCAAAAAGAAAAATAATGCATAAACCAAGCGTGCAGGGAGGAAAGACTAAAGAGAGACAAAAAGTGGTTATGTCAAGTTATGCCAAAGTAAATTAACACAAGTGTATCTTAAATTATAAACAAGTAGTACCCCAATGCAATATTTTTTAAACAGAATTATTGCATTTTTACAGTTTAGATAGACATGGACATTATCTTGGAAAAACAATTGATATGTTTTGAACATTTTCCCATTTTTCCACAGAGAGTACAATAAAATAATTCTGCTTAACAAAATTTTGTAATGCAAAATTGAGATTTTTTTCCTATTTATGCAAGAACATCTGAAATATGTCCCATGCATATGAATATCAATTCTAACCTGATAAGCAAACGGATTGCAGGTGTGAGGGGAGAACAGGAGACAAATTGAGGGGAGGAGGAGAAAAAGTGGCACAGGGAGCGAGGGAGAGTACACTGGGGATTAGGAAAAAAATCTAACATTAGTCTACAGAAATGTAATTAAACTAGAGTAACTAAGAATATCTAGAAACAAGAAGTAATACAGTAATAACACAATAGCAAATCAAACCCAGATGTTGTCTAGATCTTAAGTCTCCTCAGCTTTTATCTTCTAGGTCAGAAGATGAACGGCGGCGTGTTAAAAAGTAACGCTTGAAAGATTTTTAGGACTGAATTTAGAAGAAAAATGTAATTTTTTTAGTATCCTGAAGTACAAAGTACAGTTGGTTTTGGCAGAAATAGGATAACTGCAACATTTAACAAAGCAGTTAGATTGGATCAGTTTTTTTTTTTTTGTAACTAAAACAGATCATGCAGAAATAGACTTTGCTGCTAAGATTTTTAAGTGACCGGTACAGATTATGAAGAAAACATTCATTTCCATCCCCTGTAGTGACAAGGCAACAGTCTAATGATAGGACTTTTTTTTTTGACACTGGCAGGCTTTCAGCTTTGAGATCTTTAAAAATGGACATTTGATGGCTTCAGCAGTTACATCTTGATGTAATGTAATCAGGAAATGCTCCCCATAAGGCCAATGAGAAACACATCTACTTTCATGATGTGTATTTTAAGGTTGGCTCACTGTTGGGAGCAGTGAGGCCCACAGCTCCCAGAATGGCAGTTTTGGAAAGCAGTGATGTGAAGGGCTCAGGGAAGGAATAAAAAAGCACAGGTAGCAATGTGGTTTTGGACACAATAATCTGTGTTGTAACTGATTATTTCAAGCTCCAAAAAAAAAAAAAGAGGGGAACTCTAGGGCCAGAGTCAGGTGTGTGCTGGGTAAGAGAGGCAGCTTTCAGTAGGAATCAGGTTAAAATCATTTTTCTGCTTGAAAGATAGCCTTTAGTGTCACCTGTGAGGGTAGAGACAGAGACACAGAGGCTTGGTGTGTTCAGGGTCCCGTGTAAACTAGAAGGAAGCAGAGAAGAGTCAGTAAGCTAAGCTGGCATGCTGTCCTGTTTATCAGAGGGATGTGAGACGCAGAGCGAGGGAGGAATGAGCAGACTCAACGGGCTTCTGAAACACGATGCTCTGTCCTGATTGCCTGGAGCAGCTGTGCAGCCACCGTATCTCTGTGAGCGTGTGCGTCTCTGCACAGGATGCATGATTCTGTGTTCAAGTGGCATGATTCAAAGAAATGTGCATTCATGTCTGCACTCAGCCGAACATGGCTTTGTCTTATCATTTCTGACTGATTTTTGTACAGTGTGTAATTAGTTTGTTTGCACACTTTTAGTGATCTATGCCAGGTCTATAATGCATTTTCCGGGAGACTTGATCTGATTTTACACGTTGAATAGGTTAGTGTGTTTCTTTTCAAAGGTGTTATAAGAAAACAAGATTTAACCACATGCAACATTTGGAACACTCTAAAGCTATTAGTGTGACTTTCTATTAACATTTTTTGACAGGTTATGATTACAAAGTGCTTCATTTTACTGTTTAGCCTTCGGACTAAACAGTGCGCACAAAGGGGTATTTGTTGGTTAAAAGAAATATTGGCATAATTGCAACACCCTTCACTATAATTGGGACCTCTAATTAAGATGCATAGATAGGAATTTGAAGAAATTGTTGCTATGGCAAGTTAGTGGCCTTTGTTTTTTATGCCACATTGAAATGTTTTAAATCTTTGAGCAAAGTTAAATGTTGAATAAAGACAATTTGTTTAAATGCAGAAAGCCTAATCAATGAATCAACTTAAGAACAGAAAAACGCTATACAAAGTTATCCATTTTCACTAGCAACACCAAAAAAAACACATTTCTTGATGATCCCCAAGACTTATAAGAAAATATTTGGTGGACTGATGAGACAAAGTTGAGCATTTTGGACAGTGAGCGTCCAAAAAGTCTCATTTGACAGAGACTGTCAAACATGATGGTGGTAGTGTGCCAGAATGTGGCTGCTTTGCTGTTTCACAATCTGGCTGACTTGCTGGAATTGATGGATCCAATAGTGCTGCTCTCTAGAATGTCTTGATGCAGAATGTCTGACCATTGTTTTGTGAGGGTCAAAATTTTTTCGCAACAATATTGTGCAATGATATTCATGCTTACATGACTAGTTATATTCCTTATGAAAATCAAGACACATCTTCTTTTCCTGAGTGGTATATCACAGAGCCAAGGCATAGATTACTAATAATTTCCAAGACATTTAGTTATGACACTTTGGTGGTAACAAAAAACAAAAAAAAACCACAACTTTCCTTTGCATATTTTATTTATTTATTTATTGCATTACTGAATTAATGCTGTTAAACAAGATTTTTTGGAATAATGACAATGATTTTGCTGTTACCACAGAAGATACATTTACTTTCAGGTTTTTCATACACTTTCAACATTGGTTTCAATAAATGTGGATGGTGATGTGTGCATGACAACATGTAACATTCATACTGATCAAATTTCCTGATTTCTAAATGTTTTAGACCAGTTATGCCAAGCATGAATACATCTTCAAGTTTTCTTTTTTTTTAAAAAAAAAACAGCAATAATATAATGTCACATTATTGTGGTGAAAGATGATCACAAAAGCATACAATTTCAATCTGGGTTTAACTGAAGAACGTTGGCTAAATGCTTTTTGAGATGCATCAGACAGGAATGCATTTTGTTATTACTTTCTATTTTTCATTCAGCTCAATCTAGGGAGTACCCGGTGTGGTTATCTCCCTTCGCGATGCAAAGATGGCGAACCTGCTCCCTCCCCCAGGCATTGCGTTCTTCCGCCCGTTCACCCAGGAATCACTGGCGGAAATCAAGAAGCTCGCGGAAGAAAGGAAGGAATCAGCAGAAGCAGAAGGCAATAACAAGGGAGAACCAGTGGGGCCACACCCTGATCTGGAAGCTGGAAAGAGCCTACCCCTAATATATGGAGACCCTCCTCCAGAGTTGCTCAACACACCTCTGGAGGACCTGGACACCTTCTACAAAGCCCAGAATGTCAGTCTGAATCCATCTGAGCAGAACCACACAACAACTGTCCACATGTAGTGCTTAACAAGTTCAACTCTGTCACTACATCACAGAACGTTAAAATGTGACGACATGTATTATTCATCCTGCGTGTCTGCAATGACAACTGCATCCTTCATCCAACATTTAAGTTCTCTTTGTATATATGCACTGCCAATGTTTTTCCTTTTTATAATAGTTATCGTTTGTCATTACTAAAGATTTGCTGCAATGTTGCTTAGACGGGAATTCGTTTTCAGAATACATTTCTTTGTTTTTCAGACGTTTGTCGTGATCAGCAAAGGGAACACGATTTACAGGTTCAACGCCGAACCGGCTTGTTACATTCTCAGCCCCTTTAGTGTGATCAGGAGAGCATCCATCAAAATTCTCATACATTCATATCCTTTTGTCTATTTAACATCCACATTTTTATTTTTTTATTTTTCTACTCAATTTGATGAATAAAAGCAAAAGATTTGTAAGCATCCTTCCTTAATTCTGACTTAAATTATTTAGCATGTTCATCATGATTACCATTCTGTCGAACTGTGTGTTCATGACGATGAGCAACCCACCAGCATGGAGTAAAACTGTGGAGTAAGTGGTTTTATTTTACTGTTTTTTGGTCACTTTGGTGCCTGGGCTTTTTCTCATTTATGACAGATTGTCTTTTTCAGATATGTTTTTACAGGAATTTATACCTTTGAGGCTACAGTCAAAGTGTTGTCAAGAGGTTTCTGTATCGGTTCTTTTACATTCCTTCGAGATCCATGGAACTGGCTGGATTTCATGGTGATCAGCATGGCGTAAGTATCTGAAAGTAGTTTTATTCTTGGAGTCTCCTCTAGTGATCTTAAATAGAAGTATTGAAGGCTTTCTGAAGCCTTTTTATTTCCTGTTCTTGTGCCGGACCATAACAACCTACTGTGTAGTGTATGAATACCAAAATAAGAAAAAATGGAGTAAAATGTCGTCCATTAAACAATATTTGCTTTTGAGTGGAAAGCATGTGCAACAACAGTTCATGTTACAAATGTCAGGAACATGCACTTGTACATATTCCTTTTGTGTTTGCTTTTAATTTTACTAAAATCTTTTAGATCCTTGACCAAATATTAATATACAAATAAGAAAATACAAAATGCACTTTTTAAAAAAAATAATTATCTTTGAAAGAATGGTTTCCAAACCAGGTAATTGCCCCCTACACGTTGTCACACATGGTGTTGATAGTGTGATAGTCTACGGCAATCTGCACCTGTACCTCAATGAGAAGAGAGTTTGTTCTCTACTAGAAGATTCTGATGTCAACCCATCCATTGATGATCTTAAGCTCATTTGAACTAAGCAGCAGGTTAAGAAAAGAACACGTACATCTTTGAATGACTCGAGAAAGAAGGAAGATTTTATAGTGGTCCAGTCAAATTTCAGACTTAAATCCAATTCATATAGAACGCTGGAATCTTTAACAGGCTCATTGTGCTTGAAAACCCTTCAATATGGCTGAATTCAAATAAGTCTGCAAAGAAGACGGGGCAAAATTTTTCCACATTGACGTACAAAACTCAATGACCATTCCTGCAAATGCATGACGGAAGTTGTAGTTATCAAGGGTGCCATAATCTGTTATTTGGTTTATAGGAAAGTACTTTTTAGGTATTGCAGAGTTGATATGGATAGGTTTTTTATCTGTATATATAAAATCATAACTTGACAACTGTATTTTATATTTACTGAAGTATTCTTTGTCTGAAAGCAAAGTCTGATGAGAAATATGACAAAAAAGCAAGTTCAGAAGAAATCTTTAACATGAAAACTCCTTTTTCCCATTACTCCATGATTATACACAAGGGCTGGAAAAGCTGCTTACTTTTGGATGGAGTGATGGAGAAAATCTGAAGAACATTATCCACAGACCACATTATAGATTATAAACTCTGACGCTTTCTTAAATTTTTTAAACAGTTTACTCAATGCATACTTTGTGACTTACTGTCATTTTTAAACTAATCACACCAAAATGTCTACTGTATCAATATCTGTTGTATTTCACAGACTTCTTATAGTAGCAATATTTATATCAAAAGCATGACTAGATATTATGTTTTTTTGTAACTTTATTTGGGTGTTTAATTTTTATTCTTTTCATTTTTTCCTAGCTACATTACTGAGTTTGTTGACCTTGGCAATGTGTCAGCTCTCAGGACATTTCGTGTACTTCGAGCCCTGAAAACAATTACCGTAATTCCTGGTAACCGCCTTCATTTTGAACTTGTCGTTAAACGTTCTTTATGTAACAACAAAGGCTTATTTTCAGTTGCTTTATTCTAGTCGGTTAATGTCCAGTGACTGCTTCGTAGGCCTGAAGACCATAGTGGGGGCTTTGATCCAGTCGGTGAAGAAAATGGGGGACGTCATGGTCCTGACCGTTTTTGCCCTTGCAGTCTTTGCACTCGTTGGCCTCCAGCTTTTCATGGGAAACCTGCGTCACAAATGTGTGCGATGGCCCATTCTGATGAACGACGTTTTCAACACTACCATGGCTGTAAATGAGTCTATGTACTCCAACAGTTCTTTTGATTTTACTGAATATATTGAAAATCCAGGTATATTTCCAGTTCTGCTTTAGTCATTATTTCATGGCAATATTTCTTCACAGGAGAGTTAATATCATTATCTTCTTTGCTTACAGAAAATCAGTATTTTACAGAAGGCAGCATAGATGCTCTAATTTGTGGCAACAGCTCTGATGCTGGGTATGTTTTACCAAAAGACACTCCTAATGTAATTTAGCTGCTTGCTGTTTGTTTCGAAAATTACAGCATATTTTATAGAATAAACTTAATCTTTGATTAAAATGCTTTAAAGACAGATGTGCTTTATGAAAGGTGCCAATAGTTGTTAGTTAACGTTTTTCCCCTGTTGATAGAAAGTGCCCAGAAGGATACACATGTATGAAGGCTGGAAGGAACCCTAACTTTGGCTACACCAGTTATGACTCTTTTGGATGGGCCTTCCTTGCTCTGTTCAGGCTCATGACACAGGACTTCTGGGAGAATCTTTTCCAGCTGGTTGGAACTTAATTTCTTCTGTGTTTCTTTGTGATTTGTCTGTTTCGGTGATTACATTTATTGTGAGATAATTGTCCTTAGTTCTTGCAGCTTCTTTTCTCTTATAAAGACTCTGCGAGCGGCTGGGAGGACATACATGCTGTTCTTCGTGGTGGTCATCTTCCTGGGCTCCTTCTACCTCATCAACCTCATCCTGGCTGTGGTAGCCATGGCTTATTATGAACAGAATCAAGCAACTCAACTGGAGGCCATCGAAAAAGAGGAGGAATTCCAGCGGCTTTTAGAACAACTAAAAAATCAGGAGCAGGTAATTACAGCAAGTCATATTCATCCAAGGCATAAATTATAAACTCTTAGTCAAAAAGACTTTTCTTATTAAATTAAAAGTAGATCAATACAATTACTTTTTTTTCTTCAGTAAACAGTTTCTAAATTTCTTTTGGACACTTTATTTGATCTCATTCAAGATTTCAAACATGGCGTAATTTTTTGATAAATGAGACAAACGTCACAAGATGATTAATAATAATAATAATAATAATAATAATAATAATAATAATTCATTAATTTAAAGTCTTCCAGTTTGTTTGTTTTTTCACTTGCAGAGTAAGACAGGCAGGCAAAATGAACACTTTTACCTTAAAATTTGTATTTAAAAACGTAGAAAAAAAGCTAAGATCCACTGGTAACCCATTTGAATAAATACTTCACAAGAGAATCACAGGGAAATGTTGGTGTGAGTAACAAGTTGATATAGAAGTATAAGGCAAGGATATAACGTTAAACTTAGGAAATGGATTAGATAGAACACAGAACAAAGGAGGCAAATACAAACACCAAAATAAAGCAAAACACAAAACCAAAGTCCAAAAGCTCACAATAAAAAAAACACTGGCTGGTCTTTGTTTTAATTCTATCTTCACACAAGCATAGTTCTTTTTATTATGAATAGGATGGATACCCATATTTAAATTGCATATTTTCAGTCAACATCGCAATGTTTTAATTGGCAGGCACAATTTCATGAAAGCCAAGCCACCCTGACCAGTAAGAAGTCTGTGAGTCAACACACATTATCAGAGATGGAAGATAATGGACATGGTCTCAAACAGGGTGAGGCTGTGAATGACTGCAATGGAAGGGTTGTTCCTCGCTTGATGATTCGAGCACCCACTATGGAGGAGGTTGGTTGGTCTTACATTTACCCCATAAAAGGAGAAGACATATTGTGGTCTGCAAAAATATTGTTTATTTCACATCATTCAAAGAATTTCTAAACATATCCCATAGACTGCTGTAGATTATGAAGTCAAAGCGAAGTCACTGGGCTCGGTGCACAGCACACTTCATCTGGAAGAACCTGGCTTGAAAAAGAGATCTGCTAGTGCTGCGACAGTGCTGTCTGCAGTTGCCATGGAAGGTACAGTGCCACTAACAACTGCCACACACAATTCCTAAATATAATATTTAATTTCTATCAATAATTTGAGTGAGATTAGTCACGGACTTTGTTGTAAGTCTGTGGGAGTATTTGAAGTTTCTTCTGTAGAAGACAATATTTGATGTTGTAGACAGAGATTTCTAACCTCGGAGCTGACCCACAAAATAAGAGTCCCAGACATTTGCAGTCATAACCAATGCTGACTGAAACATATTAACAATTAAGTCTACTAAGAAGGACTTAATGACTATTAAAACAGCCTTAAAAGTTTCACAATTTCATCCATTATATCTACTGTTTTTACCTGTGTAAAAATCTCCACACTCACATTAGTAGTAACCAGATAAAATTAGTGTCACACCAGTAATTTGCATCAGTGTCAGAACCACTGCCAACTAACTTCACTTTTCAAACAGTTATTAACTATGACCAGTATTTTATTTAAAGAGAACATTAGCATTGTCATTGGCTTCCCATGGTGAGGCTAATCATGCTGTATCCCGTGCAAATCCCTGTCAACATTTGGTGTCGTGCCCTTGTGGTGCTAAGCTTGGGCTATTTTAGCCTAGTAAACAAAGTGAAACAGCAATGACATGAACGTAGCTGTCACACAAAGGATGTTGCAACAGATATGCGAAGATTAGCATTATAATCACGTTAAAGACTGTTGAAGTATTGGGCATGCTGTGGTAGTGTAGGGGTTTAGCACAACCCACGTATGGAGGCCTTAGTCCTCGACGCGGCCGTCGCGGGTTTGAGCCCTGGTGACATTTGCCACATGTCTCCCCCTCTTTCCTGTCAGACTACTTATGAATAACGGACACTAAAGCCAACAAAAACCTTGGAAAAAAAAAAAAAAAGATTGTTGAAGTACAATGTGTCTTCTTCTCTTGTTTGTGTTTGTCTAGAGTTGGAGGAGGCTCAGAGACCCTGTCCACCTTGCTGGTACAAATTTGCAGACAGGTTTTTGAAGTGGGATTGCTGCCCCACCTGGATTGTTTTTAAAAAGTGGATGCACTTTGTGGTCATGGATCCCTTTGTTGACCTCGCTATTACCATATGCATTGTGCTCAACACCCTTTTTATGGCAATGGAGCACTACCCCATGACCCCGGAGTTCGACAACCTGCTCTCAGTAGGAAATCTGGTATGTATTTACTACATTTAATCTAGCAGGGAAATGTGCCAAGATCTCAGACCTTTTGAGTTTTACTTATGCTTTCTAGGTTTTCACTGGGATCTTTGCAGCTGAAATGTTTTTCAAGCTTATCGCCATGGATCCCTATTACTATTTCCAAGTTGGATGGAACATTTTTGACAGCATTATTGTAACTCTCAGCCTGGTGGAGTTGGGTCTGGCAAATGTCCAGGGTCTGTCAGTCCTAAGGTCATTCCGTTTGGTAAGAAACAATGGTGATCAAAAATGATTGCTCTGTTTTTTTCAAGTAAAGTTGTGTTGAATACTTTCATTAGTACTGAAAATCACATCTAATATTAATCAATCATTGTCTATTTGCTGCTGATTTAGTAAAAACCAGACAGCCAAAAATTAAGAAGCTTGAAACAAACAATTGATGGTTTTTACAAACATGCTATTTCTTGATCTATTAAGAATCTGTTGCAGTCTCAGATGTTGAGAGAAACTGTATGAAATTAGTCTAATTTGGACTTTCATAACCTATTTAAATCCAA
The DNA here is from genome assembly GCA_903066815.1 of Brachyrhaphis roseni. Lineage (NCBI taxonomy): Eukaryota > Metazoa > Chordata > Actinopteri > Cyprinodontiformes > Poeciliidae > Brachyrhaphis > Brachyrhaphis roseni. Next base: position 87,400 of record CAEFZY010074075.1, read on the forward strand.
GAAGGAAAAACTAGAAGCAAAAAAGAGTAAAGCCAACGGTTTCAGAACCAACAGGTCAATCTGATTTGCTTTTAATGTTAGACCAAATCAGCCCTCAGATGGTGGAAGGCATTGGTCAACATCTCTGCTGTTCACTCTTTTGGAACCAGATTAGTTTCAACTCGTTTCACAAAACCTAAGGGAACATGTTTTATGCTGAGGAGAGAAGAGGATATCTGTCAATATCCATTAATTGAATGGGCCATATTTGGCTTAACGTTATTTTAAATCAGCACTGATAACTTTTCTCTTATTGTTCAAACTGAGATGTCGCTGACTGCTGTTTATTGTGGATATAATGTTAACTGCTCATAACTATTTAGCACCCCTCAAATTACTTGCCTTAACCCTCTCAGGCTCAAATTAAGTTGTAGTTGCAGGAAAAATCTGCTATTTGGAGAAAATGATCATATGGGGTAGTAATATACAATTCAGACTTTTTTTTTTTTTTTCACATGCAATTAATTCTGGGAAGCTGTTGCAAATCTGCAACATCTGCCTGGAGAGGGTTAA
>CAEFZY010074076.1:0-33368 GCA_903066815.1 Brachyrhaphis roseni
ATATATATATATATTTTTTTTTTTTTTTTTCTTTTTACATGCAAACACATTTTAGACATTTGAAATTATCCATATGCTTTTGTTCAGGATCTACACCTCATTAAGTCATTCTTAACTACTTAGTTGACAAACACATTTAGCAGGGTAGTGTAAAAACTTTAGCCACAGTAGATCACATATCGGCAGAAACAGAGCAATTAACTCCCTCTCAGACCGCAGGGGAAAAAAACAACAATAAAACGTTTTACTGTTTACCACCGTGTACTGCATAAAGATGTCGTCTAGTTACTTTTAGGTCACATAGGAAAAGAAGATTAAAAGACTTTAGATAAAGAGTGCTGACAATTAAGCAACAGCAAAATGATGCAACCAAATTAAGAAGTTTCCCTTCCAAGACTTTGGAAAAAAATTAACTTAAAAAATAAGACTGTTAGGAAATTCTAAGCAAATACTATATATAGATAGTTTAGGGCAGAAGACATCCAAAGGCTATTTGAATTGCCAACATCGCCATATGGTCTCTGTGGCCAAAGAGAATTTAAAAAATGTCTGACTGCATTTATGCTGTCCATGCAAACACAAACTGAGACACAAGATGGTTTGATATTACATTTATGGAAGAAAGACAAATATGAATTTCCCAGAGGTTATAGAACTAAAACAAGCTTCAATTGCCGCTATAGATTAATTATAGGTAAGTATAAATAAATATAGAGCTTTTTTCATTTGTAAGTGTGCATTTTCTTTTGCTTTGACATCATATTTTCTTTCAAAAAATTGGATTCTGTAAAATTCTGCATTGCATCAGAGACCAGCCACTTGAGCAACATATTTTAAAAATCTGTACAAACAGTATTTAATGAATGAGGTACTGGATAAGGGAAACGAACAAAGCAACAACCACATTGTTATCTGAGCATGTATACACACACCTACAAAATGGTAAATGAGGCATGCATCCCCTAATGAATGTCTTCCTGAGATGAGAATGGAGTTAATGCTTACATCTGTAATCACCCCACACTTCATACCTATGCTCTTTGACATGTAAAATACTCATTTTAACTTTCTTGCTTTTTGCCTCCCACTGCTTCTAAACTTTACCAAATACACATACATCATCATTTAAAAGACACAAATGTTTAGTTACCACGAAATGACAGGTTTTATATGTGAAAATGCTCAGTTCTATAAACCACAACTGTCTTTGTACAAATCAATACAGAGCTTTAAATTATAGTCAACTCCACATGAACTCTTGCGCATGGTTGCTTCTGTTGCAGTATTTCTGTCTTCAGTATTTCCCATACTTTAAGTTTGAATACCGTAAGAGGAAAGAAATTTGGGCGGACAAAATGGAGGTTGAGGAGAGGCTCTTCAAGCTGTCAAGTACTATACTTAACCCCAAGACTTTTTCTCACTTGTAGATATGAACTGCATGCATGACTCAAAGAAAGATTAATGTAATGGGCCTGTGTACTGGAAATATTTTGCTTGGTCAAAAGTGTTCCAGGTTATTCAAAATTTAATGAGCGTGCATTTTATATGTAAATGGTTCATGTCTGAATACGGCTGCTAAGATAACAACTAAAATGAAAATAGGATAAAAATACAAAATGACAACAAAGTTTAAAAAACTCATACATTTGTTTTAATATTAAAGTAACAGTGCATGTGTCTATTTCTGAAGAGATGTTGGTTAAGTACTTAGAAAGATATTTACAGTACACATTTCTCAGTATAGGTTTCTCTTTTGAGAAAACCACATTTTTCATTATGCAAACATATTTTAGACATTTAAATTACACTATCCATATCCTCTTATCCATGTCCCACACCTTACTAAGTCAATCAGTTTATTCTTAACTACTTAGTCAACAAACACATTTAGCACACTACTGTAAAAGCAAGAATGTTCTTTCCTTGTATTTCAACATGCATTTTTCCAAAATTATTACCATATACTCTACCAGTATTTCAACTTTGCTCTCTACACTCACCTGGATGGAGATTTCTGGAGAAGTGATTTTTTTAATGGTTGGGAAAACATACTGTATGTATGAATATAAGAACTGTAGTAATTGTTACTACTGCATAGTAGTTCACTTAAAGCAAAAATACACCCCCATCTAATCATACAAAAGATTGTTAAAGTTTTGGCCTTTGTTATTGTCCTACTTTTGCGAGGACAACAAAAGAATAAACATAACAGGCCAAACCAAATGTTGTTTCTGTCCTGAGTACCGTCTATGAACAAATGGCTTTCTGGGAGCCATTAGACTGCTTCTGAGTCAGAGTGACTCTCCACCAATGATAACACTTATCACAGACACACTATGCCCCAGGAACACTGCTAAAACCTCAGAGAGAATTTAGATACTATTAAAAGGTGCCCTACATTAAACAAGCCAACACATCACATAATGCATGCCATTTATCACAACCTCTCAATGGAAGCCTTTATTCCTTTCTCTTGTCCCTCTAAAAACGTTCTCTGGCTGGCATAATGCAACGTTTACTAAGACCTTATTCTTCAGCTACCCATCTGGTTCCCTTTTGCAACATCTTTTTTTCTATTGTTTTTATCTGTTATCTGTAACATTCACACAATTGCTTATTCTTATCATTTTTGTTCTTTTGCTCTCTTTCTTTTCATCTTAATTTGCTTTCCACGTCTTGCCCCAGTTTCCTTCTTCCTTACATAGGTACTTCTCTTTCCATGTTTCAGTTGTTCATTTCATCATTTTGTTCTCCCAAGGTGCCATCACTGCTAAAGAGCAAAAGTGTATTTGGCATAATTGGGTCAGTGTATGCTGTGTCCCCATGGACGTGATTTGCATGCAGATAAAATGAGTCAATCAAGCTCTATGATAGTAGTAGATGACTTTGTCTTTTTCTGACATTATCAAAGGTGACCCCAAAAGGAGAAAGTTATATTTTTTTAGGTAGGCTACAGGAGTGGATTGGACTTTTCTTATGTTACATAGAGATTAATGACAGTAGTGTCCCATCAGTATGCCTACATTCATTCATTTGGAGCATAATAGAAGGGAGGTCTTGATAGAATCCTAAGTATTGATTGGTTTTGGCTTCCCGACTAAACTTAACTCCTATGAATGGTGTACTCTTTGATTTTATAATCTCATCAAGCTTTGGGCTCCAGCTTACGCTCCAGTTTTAGAAATCAGGACTTGAAAAACCGCATTAGGGGCCATGCATATGCAGGGACGGTACTAGCCTGTTGACCCCGTAGTCAAAAAACAACACGTTGTAGAAAATGCGTCCACAAATATTAAAAAAGCTAAAAAAGTAATTAAAACAATAGTTAGATTGCTGTAATAGCATATAGTGTTCTTTAAACGGACTATTAAGAAGTCTAGAAATAATTCTAATATGCCATTGTTAATAAAACATAGATTTTTTTTAATCCTCCCCAAAAAATCCATTGTTTTGTTTTATTTTGAGAGATGCTTCTCTCATTTTCTATTGAAGACAAACATTTTGCCTAAATAAAAATAATTTACACCTTAAGTTCAACATAAGGCTGCACTTGGTTGGCATGTTTCACATATTTCCAGTTTATTGCTCTTTAACTCAAAGCAAGTCAAAATGAGCACATTAAAAACAATAGGGCTAGCAGAGAAGAGTGGGGTTGTTTGCAGAATTGGCAGAATGTTTTAGAATGCTTCTATGCTTTGTCATAACTATGACTGGATAAAGGGTGTCAGATACTTGCTTTGTTAACATGGCTCTCTCACTTGAACCTAGCACTGAAACAAGCAAACAGTATTATTTTAACTTCAAAAGCATTTGAGCAGTGAATGAGGAATCCAACAGGAACACAGACACATACACGTATACACAAGTATGCATACACACATAAACACACTGTCTCTTCACAAATACAAAAATCACTCAAGGCAGTTTTTGGCCAAGTGCCAAATATCAGGTTTTGGGCTTTTGTCTGTCATACCTGGCTGTTAATATAGAAGGTCGGACATTAGAAACAGAAAAAAAAAATAATGCATATAAAACTTATTTGTGTGTTCACGCATACAGAGTGTACACACTTAATGCCCAGAGCCATCTGCATGTGAACATACTGGTCCTTTAATCTGTGGCTTTGCTGGTGCTTCTTCCAAAGTTCCTGGACTCAAAAGCCCTAGCCATACTGGGTTGGAACAGTAACACCCTGCACTTAGCCACATGGCGCTAGTTAGCCCACACCCTGCTAAATACAGCCAGATGTGCAGGAATAGAAATATGGTACAATATCACTGGATGTTTTTCTGGTCATATGAAAAAAAAGAAAGTTGTCTGTTTAAAACTCCATTCTTCCTCAACATCTTTTTTTTTTCTGGCTTCGTCAAATGAACATGACACCTATAAAAGGAACAGCCATTAGTTAACAGCAACATATGTTTAACTGTTGGCTGAAACAGTTGCAGCTGGTTTCCTGTACATTCTTAAGCTATCAAAAAAACAGTGTCCTTAACAAGAAGCACTGTGACTGCCAAACTGTCATTTAAATGACGAAAATATAAGACATCACAGTCTATTTAACCCCTGTCTATGGCTCAGCTCTTTCTAGAAACACAGCCTACAGTAGACAATGTTCAGATATTTCTCTGAACAATAAGGACGTTAGTCAAACTGACAGGCTTCCGCTGAGAACAACACTGAAAATACCCTGTTAACCACTGTCTAAGAAAAAAGTAAAGCCAGTGTAGAACAGCCAAGCCACAGGAGCTCTAAGGTCTCCACATATTCAGAGAGAACACAGCAACTCCCTTTTCTTGATCTTGGGTCTTATGTGTGCCACATGCCTGTTTTCAGCCAAAGCGCCTTATTGTGCTGTAACTCCTGACAGAAACTCCTCAAACTCATAATTCCACAAAGGGTCACTCAATATATTAACATTAATCAGGTCCAGTTTTTCCTCTCTTAAAAACGGGAAGTGTGTATCATATAGGGTATGGATGATGACATTTTATATGAATCCAGTGTTCGATGGAGAATGCCGACAGATATGAGACGGACACTTTTGTTGATAAGAAAGTAGATTTTAAATTTATGTGTGGCCACTCTTTCATATTTTTGGGACAGAGATGTTTGGATATGAAAAATGTAAATGTAAGATAAACATATCAACCAACATAAGGTAAATTGGTCTTTGCCATGGTCATATTCTTTAAGAGTCAACCTACTTAAATTAGGATCAGAAACAAAATAAATGACAAAAGAACATAATAGAAATGTTCAATGATATACAATACACAGGAGATTAGAACATTTCTTATGACCATTTCTATGACTAACAAGTTTATGCTAACTACAGCAAATATTAACTGAAACATAATGGTTTATAGGTATGAAACCGTACCTTTAGAGTTACAAATAAAGGATGAAATAGAGACTTTATAGATACAAAATAAGGGTGCAAACTGGCAAAGGAATTGACTATGGGCTATGGCTAAAAAAATACCACCTACAACAAGGAGTTACTAATAGGCAATGTAATGACAGCCCCTTTTCAATAAATTAGTGAAGTAAATTTACTGATTTGACAAGCGACATCTAATTTATACCAGCTCCCAATACAAGCATCTCATAATCAGTCTGCTTCCCATTAGCTAGAAAAGCATACTCAAGAGACATCTCCGACCTCAAGTCTAATAGACAGGAAAATTCCCAGTCTGTAGTGTTGGCAACTTCATTTACAACTAAATTATTTTTACTCTTGTAAGATAATACACCCCAAAACCCAGATAAACAACAACTTAACACGCCTTAAAACTCCTTGCAAACTCCCAAGGCCTAAGGCAGAGAAAAGGAGATTAAAGCATGTAGCGGCATTTGTGATGAACATGAAAGAACAATTTCATTATCTTTCTGTTTCAAATCGAAAACAGTTATCATAAACTTGCACCTACTTGTTTGTCAAGCCTCTGAACAAAATGATCCCCAAATGACCTTCGACGCAAAGCATGCAAAAATTTGTCTTATATGTCAACATTTATATTTTTCTTTGAGTTTTTTAACTTAAAAAATAATATAAAACATGTGGCAATGAGTGCTGCTTGAATGTGAGTTTTGTTAGGTTTTTGCGTTTTGCAGGTTCCTGTTGTGCTAAATGACATGTTTAACCAAAGAATGGGAAATTTTGAGAACTGCTGGAAGACAAAAACAAACTTTGAATAAAACTGCATATCTCTGACAGGTTCTTGGCCTGCACATATTATTGTGTAGTTCTGCTTTGGAGCAGTGACAGTATCTCTTTGGCACTGCAACTCAGTGCTGAGAGTAAAAAGAAAGGGTCAGGAGAAAGAAGGACACAAAGTCATGGAAGAAAAGCAAACAAGTCTCACTCAGCCACTAATCACTGTACTCTGAAAAGGTCAGACTAACTAGTCAAGCTCAGCTCTAGCCAACAGAGCTATTGTCTAAGAGTAAGAAGAGTATGAAGTGGAGCAGAAAAAATACCCTTCCATTAACTGGAGTAAGTCATTGGAGACATATAATTACCTTGTTGCATCAATCTTCAACAATGAAAATTACTTTTTTCTATGTTTTGAGTACAACCATCAGTATCCCTTTTGGACCGGATATGGATGTCACTATACAGGACACTGGCCTGTTCATCAATGAGTTGGCTCTGTGTTGTTATAGGTTTAATTTTTACTCAAGTCTTACTAAGACAGTAATCTACCATTTCATTGTGCTGTATGATGTTAATTCTCAATGTCTCTTACATACCCAAGTATGTACGAGTCGAAAAATCACACACCATCACCACTGCTCATAGATAAAGTACTACCAGTGGTGACAGAAAGCTTGCCAAGTCACTCTACTACTAAGTAATTTTGTACACCACAATAAATTCCTAGATTTGGTAACAAAAGCTGCATTCTAATGTACATTTGTATTCTAACTTTTTACTGATGACAAAGCATTAAGAAGGCAGTAAAACACTGATTTGATGAACATAAAAATCGCTTGAAAAATGTCTGGCCTGTTAGTTTATGATTGACACCAGAGCCTTGACAACCCAATAGTGGGAACACTGTGAGGTATATTTTGAGCCTTGCCGCATGATAAGTGAACTGCAGGAAGAACCTTCCACTTTAACAATTCACTGAAATAATTTCCCCTTTTGCTCTCAATTATTATCTTTTTTAGACAATATTATCTCTCTCCAGGGAGTGAAAAACATTTTATCTGGTCATGCCCTTACTGAATATATAAAGAGATGCTTTGCAGCTGCTTGCAGTTATTGTGAATGCTTATACTCACCATTGAAGGTGTTGTAACTGTACGAAAGTGAGCTCTGTAAGGGTCGCTTAGCTTCTTTGAGAAGTCCTTCCATCTCCCTGCGGCTGAGCATAGCCAGGTTGTCCTCCATCTCGATGGTGCAGCAGGTGTAACCCTGGGGACAAATGCGCAGGTGCTCCCCTGGCAGAGGGACAGTTCAAGAAGTGGAGAGGTAAGGAAAAGAAAGAACAAAGATACAATCAGAATTTGCACAATGCCTAGCTGTCATGTAAAAAAATATATATTTTCAAATTGATTGCAACTGACTTCTCTATGGTATTGCTGAATGCAGGTATAAAATATATAATTTAATATGGAAACATGATGTGGAAGACATAGTCATATCTACATATTGGTATTTAGTCACTTTAAAGTTTTATTATAGATTCCTATCACACACTACATAAAGTGCCTCTGAACATCATAAGGAACACCATACTAGAAATTAAACAGAAAACAGTTTTTGTCCAAGAAGATATTTGAAAATTTTATGTATGATCACATTAGAAAAGGGGTTTCTTTGAGGGGGGAAAAATGAAGAAATTATGACTTTCCACAAAAAACAAACATAGAAAACTGTAAAAAATAAAATAAAATCAAACCAATATTTGTATGGGATAACAAATGTACAATATTAATGCTCAAAAGGGAAACAATGAATAATATTGTCAGGACCTTGGTTTGTTTTGAGTTGTTTTTGGGTTTTGATTTATTTCTTTTAGCTTCATTATTATTCTTTGTTCTTAGTGTCTTTCTTTGATTAGTTCAGCCTTGTTTCTGTTTTACTTTAGTTCAGTTCGTTCTTAGTGATTCTAGTTTATGTTTATTTCTTGTGTCTAATTATTACACCTTACTCTAGTTTTAGTATGTTCCTTATGTCTACTCATTCTTTAGTGTTAGTTTTATTTACCTAGTTACCCAGTTTGTATACTCTCTCTTGCCTCCTGTGCTATTTTAGCTCTCTCTTTCTGTCTCCTCAGCCTGCCTTTAGCTCTCTACCCACACACCTGCAACCTGTTTCTAATTAGCCATCTGTTCCTTGTTCTATAATCAAGCTCCCCAGTAAACATACTACTCATTCTCAGTCACTGCTTGCTGAATCCTCCCGTTATTCTCCAGCTATATCTTGTTGCATCCCCATTTACTCTACTGGCTTTTTGTTCCTGCTTCCTGCTTTTTTTTCTCCTCTGGCTCCCTGCATTCCTTACAATGTAAATACGTTTTTGTTCATCATTTTTGTTAAACTTTCAACACCACTTGCTGCCTCTGTCTCTCTTGGGTCTCCCATCAACCACACAGAATCATGACAAATATGATTTCTGTCTTAATAAAATTCTCGAACCTTAAAACCATATTATAAAATTATTTTTAAAAACAAATCCTCTTTGATCAATTGTATTGTTTTTTTTTCGTGATCATTTACAACCAGCATCAAATTTGAAGTGCAGATGTGATTACTTGCAGAGTCCTATCTCACAGTGCTTATATTACATCTCTAAACAGCCATGAAAATGATAAACAATTTGAACCAAACAAATTTTTCACATGAAATCTTAACAGGTCATGTTTATTGTCAAGTGATGTATTCAATCAACCTCTGGATGTGATTGTTTATTGTTTGATAATTTTATTTTTATGGACACAAGTGTTTCCTTGTTTAACAATAGCTTTCTTATTATACGAAGTACTGCTTGTAAAGCAGGTTATGTTACTGCTATTCTGATTATATTATCCATCCATTAACAGTGAATGACATTTGAGAGGTTGTGACCTAACCTCTCACAAAAGATCTTTCAAAAACATGCATAAACGCCTACTCAAGACTAAGAGAATTGCCTGCCCTTTCGTATCAAGTCTCGCTTATATTCCTCTGAAATCCCATTGGGCAGTCCTGAAGGTCACTGCTTTGCCTAAATTGGAAGTCCTATTAATTGACACAAATGTATATTTTCCCACTTACGTATGCAGACTAAGATTTGTCTCTAGTGTGGTTGTTACTATGCAAAAACATTCTACACAAGTGAGATCAATTGTGGTCAAAACAGTACATTTTCCTCATTGGAAGAAGGATGAGGTTTAAGAAAATGCTAAGTGTGACAAGTTCAGGAGCAAGTTCAAGTCTTTGTGTAATTAGAGCTTTTCCACTGACTATTCATCTAACACTGTTACAAAACTTGAAACATTTAATTAATGTGTCAGCTCACATCAGATTTACTTTGTTTGCAGAAAGACACACGTACATTTGGCAAACACACATAAGTGGTTGATTAATGGTTTAACTTGTCAAAGCTGTAATTATTATCCACCTGGCTGAACATTGGGTAAGACTCTCTAGGCATGATTTGATGAGACATCAGTGTTACAGATTCTTCTGCCATCCCTTTTTATGTCAGAAACTTGCTCTTGCTCATAGAATAATAAGGTGTTTCTGTTTCATTATTCTATAAATTAATCAGAGTGCCCCTACACCATTTCACAAGGGCACCAGAATAGGGGGGGCATTGTGACCCCTCCACTTTATGGCCCTGTCCAGAAAACAATCTTGTTTCCTCAGACACACACACCCAACTGTGACTGATGTGTCTCTCCCTCTTTTTTCTTTATCTTGCACTTTTGCTGTCTAGTGACAGACAAGGCATAATCAAAGTTCTTAACATGCAGACAAGTAATTGCGCACTGTCATAATTTTGCGCATCCCAAAGACAGCCGGAGTTGGAAACACCAGGCACACAGATGGGAGGTCACTACGTAGAGAAAATGCAAGCAGAGGAAAAATGTATATATCTGTTTATGTGAACATCTTTGAAATAAGTAAAAAAATAATAAAGTCCTATGACAGCTTGTCAAGGTAATTGATTTACTTTCTGAGTCATATAAAAAAAGAAGCATTTAATGTCACTCAGAAAAAGCTGTCACATAATCTCTCTGGACACTAAGGATTTTTCCAATTAATGAAAGATTTCTGCTTTTTTGTCCATTTTTCAGGGAAAGTTTCACAAAAATTGATGTATTCTTAGCACTGTGCATGGGTGTGTGCATCACTCATTGGATGACTCCAAAGCCAGAGTCTGTGCAGTACTGAGACGAAATAGATGGAATATTTGGATAGTAGATATTTAATAAAGGGTGATATGTGGAGATGATCAATTGATGTGCAATATAACATACCTTACAGAAATAGCTAAATACTCATGTTCTGTTGCATACACATTTCTGCAGCAGCTTGGAGAGAAGTTTTGTGCAGATTTTATATGGAGAGGAGACAGCAATCAAGGCAGGTAAAAGAAGGTGGTAGGCTAATCTATCAGAACTCAAAAGTTCAGCAAGCTCAAAAAAGAGGGGGAGTGCCAAGTGGAGAGATGGCGCTCTAAAAATAAAACCTCTGACATCTGCAGCAGGAGTTGTGCCAGGTGAAGAGAGGGGATCTACCCTGACTGTAAATTGTACATAATTTTATTAGCTTCATTGTAAATAGCCAAGTGTAAATAGAAAATATCAAACTTACAGTTCTTATCGTACCACAAATCTGCACAAGAAAGGAGGAAACTTTTTCCATAAATGCACCTCCCTCAAAACGTTTTGTTAGGGCAATTTCAGAGTAATTAATTGAACATTTTAAGGCCTTTTTGGTCCTTTACCACCACTTCCTCTTCTTGTTTTTCTTTAGGCAGATATGGCTACTAAATTCCCGAATCATTAGCTTATCATTGTTCATCAGGGAGGAAGGGTTCTATTAAACTGCAATCTCAACAGGCAGAATAAGGTCACACACTGTGATAAAGCTTGGGAGAGACCAGCAGTCACAGGCTTTTAGAGATGGTGGGAAAAGGGGGAAGGAGAGAAGACAGGAAATTAAGAAAGCATCACTGCTCTGGGAGTCTGTGAAAGAAAATTGTGTCCCTGTGCAGCTAGGTTACTTTTAAAGTGAGATCCATCTTAGGACAGTTTTTTTTTTTTTTTTTTTTACTGCAATGTAGAGTATTATTTGCAATACTTATTTTTATTCGTATGTAATATTGTCCAACAAGTAGGACTACAGGTTGAAATTAGCCACTTGCCTATAACCACACCACTGTTTAAAAAACTGTCAAAGACAGAAATATGGCTAACATGACCTCTGGTTTGGAGATATTTCAAGGTAAACACAGCGGACACTTAACAAGCAGACTGCCCTCTGTGCTTAGATAAGCTACCAACAAGGGGGGCAACATATTATATTTAATTAATTAAGCTTTTACTCTTTCTGTTTTTAGACCACCAGTAGATTAGCTTTTATCATCTGGGATATATGATTCTTAGAAGCAGAACAGGGTGAAGCTGCATGAGCATTTATTCTTGCTTGTTATCCCTGGTTTACTCTGCATCCGGCTTCGTTCTGTGCCATCCTGGTGCAGCCTCCGCAGTACACATGCACCCATTATTATCTTCAGTTCAAGATGCACGAGCACAAAAGCCAAAATCTATATTTTCAAAATAATTCACCAAGACAGACTATATTTGCCCAAAAACTAGTTATATTAATGAAAATATGGGTAGATTTATACATATATCCAAATATATCAGTTATTACTATGCGTACACACAAAGCATTTGGCTTTAATTCAGAAACCTATTAAGTTTCTTCCGCAAGTCACAGCAGGCCCGTCAGTCAAGGCAAACAAAGTGGGAGACCAATGGAGGAAAAATATTAATTTTGGAACTTGAGAACTACAGTATTTTATATGACACCACTCATCCTTTTTATCACTGGCTTTAATGTACAATCCCTCATTTCCCATGCGTGCTTCTTGTTGCACCTTTGCTATTAGCAGCCAATTGGAGAGGAGAAGGAACGCAACCAGTGGAAATTGAGGTACTCTGGAACGCCTGTGAAATGTACAGCAGAGGGAAGCCAGATGCAGTGTAAATTAGGGGTTACACACTGATGAACATCTGGACCTTAATTTCTTTCCTTCCTCAACAGTGTAAGCTACCTACTCCTCTATGTGGTCTACATTTACACTAGACCAATGACTGAAAACTGACATATTTTAAATGTTGATTGGAGAAACGTTTGACGTTTACTTGGCACCACCAAGACACCGAATGCACATGCGCTTTTGAGCCTTGGCTTCCACCTCACTAGCTTCTATCTCATTGTTAACGGTAAAATACAGTATCTCTATCTCCCATGAAGGAAGGGCTCATATAGAACATTATATTCCTTATCAATAGTTGTGTTAAACTGAACATGGTAAGTGGTAAGTAGCACAACACAGTACAATGCTATCCACCATTGTTTTTTATTGTTAACTGCTTGGGAACGCATAGAATAAACTAGTGACTAGAGATTCTAGTCACTGGTGTCACGTAAACAAGCGTACGGATCACAGCAAAAGTTTAAACCTATTAAAACGATGTTTTTGCACATTTTGTTTTGGCTTTCTCTTATTGCATATTACTAAATGTGCCACAGAAGTCTGAGCCCAACCAGACCACCAAGCAAATAATTTTGACCTGACCGGGCCCAAATTTTGGGTCCGGGTCCTGCCAAAGACATAAACTCTAGCAAAAATGCATGTTTTGATGAGTAATTTGATAAAGAAGTGGAAGACTAAACAATCTGTATATCATGCTCTATTTATGATCTGGTTAAACAAAGAAAGTTATTTGGGAAGCATAAGTACCAACTTAACTGAAGTACTTGTATTGTGTGTGCAAAAAACTGGGATTGGAATACAACTAGTGAAAAACACTTGCAAAAGAGTGGAAAACTAACTAAAATGATTTAACAGGCTTAAAGAAAGATTACCGGTATATAACAAAAACAATATAGGTTCCAGAATGGAACCCAGAGGAACTCGTCATAACAGCTCAGTAGATTCTGACATAATCCAATGAAGCTCCTACCCAGTCCAAATAATAAATAAAAAAAAATCTCCATGTGATATCCAGAGATTCAAACCAGATCCCAGTTCAGCATTTTAGTAATAATTTTTGTTAGGATACATCATTTTCTGTTTATCAGGATGTATAACAGTCTCAAAAAATGAAAAAAATAAATAAATAAATTGTTGTAGATACATATTGAGCTAAAAGTCAAGATAAACTCCATTCTAGATATACAACTAGTAAAGACCACGTATTAAAAAAAAAAAATCTAATTTTACATTTGAACATTTTATGAATACTTTTTTCCTCAAAAACATTTCTCAAAATAACAAGAAGAGAATCACAAGGACACCACTAATGACTTTTGGTATTGACTGACAGCATATAACTGATGAGATTCAAATCACAATGTGCAATACATGTGAGCGAGTGTGTGTGTTTGCATGTAGGGTTGAGCTGTGGGACCAAAGGGATTAACAGCCTAATCCAGCCAGTGGTCAGAGTGTGTCCACAGCTTGGTGGATTATTGCCTGTGCCATAGATAGCATTCATGCAAAACCAGGAATTGCACACATGCACACACCCACATACTCTTGAACAGTGGATGAGGGTTAAACACATGAAGAACAACAAGGCTGTTTGGCAGCAAAAGTTGACATAGCTCATCCGCCAACTGCACGCACTGACGTTTAACACACCATTATAACAAGAAGCTCATATTAGATGACACTTTCTATCTAGAAAACAGTCTAAAGGCTGAGCAGGGCTTTCTTTAAGCCTCAAATGTTCAAACACAGAAGATGACCCACAGGTTACCCCCGTCTGTCACCTACAGACCCTGGATACTCAGCCTGGTAATGTGAGACACACAGAGTCACATAAATAGCTTTCTCCAACCAGACTAGATGGCAGCTATACAACATTTATAACACATTACCACTTTGGTCAGCTGCTTTAACGCACTATGTTCTTCAAGTTCACTGTATTTCTACTCTGGTGAATGACCAGATATGTCTCTGTTTATATGTTTACTACAGTACAGTAGCAGAGGAAATCGTGCTGCTCTGTATATTTACATAGAAAAAGGGACCTTTCATTCACTTGAATAATTAATTAAGGAAACAAAGTGCAAGTAACTATTTAAACTCAATAAGTCTAAATGTGTTAAATGGTATTGTATTAATTTAAACTGTATGAAAATAAATAGTCCTGTTGAAGCGTAACAGGAGGATAGAGCAATTCTTGAAAAAAGCTGTTAAGGCATCATCTGAAGGTGCAAAAGAAAACTATAAACGTGTATTGACTGTAAATTACAAGCTGTTATGAACATACACACGTTTCTGCTAAAGTACCAGACCATATCCACCCACAGAGATCTCTTCAGTCTCATCTGAAACAGATTTATGCTGCGCAACACTTTAACACATCCCACAGAGAAAGTCTGACTTCTCAAACTTTAAAGGATTAAACTATCATTTGCTTATTTAGTAAGCAGCATTTGAAAGGTGCTAAATAAATTAGGCTTACAGATATTCCTACACTCACCAGTCACTTTATTAGGCTGGTGAGTGTACCAGCCTAATAAAGGCTGGTACATAAATGTGGTTGTTACACTGACAACACATTTATGTATGTTGGAGCAGGAGCTGGACACCCCGGATCTACAGCAACAGAAGATGTCACTCAGTTCTGCTCCTGTTAGCTAGAATAGAAAAGTGAGGCTGCAATTTGCACTGGCTCACCGAAGTTAAAACTGTGACGCCTTCAGTCAGTCAACCTTGTATTGAACTGATTGTTTTAGGAAAGTACTTTGTAGACAAATAAACAGACTTATGACAAATCCAACAGAATAAAGTATGAAAAATAATTATAAAATGTACATACGTAAAGACATATTTTCTTCTTGCTGCAACGCTTGTGTTTGAACAAAAAATATCTAAATGACACTCAATTGCTGCTGGAATCCTGTACATGCGATCACTGCTCATGTGACAATATTTATAACCACATAATGTTAATAAGCAGAACTCAAATTTACATTCTGATTATTTATTTTGCATCACAAATAGCAGGTAGTAGAGAAGCAGACACGTTCTGGTTAATAATCAGGCATCTTATTATTAATCCTTCTTTTGGCGTTTCGAGTGCTTACATTTAGAATGTGTACAGTAGAAAGAAAGTTTTGGGGAACGGATCAACTTTATGCATTTAAAATATAAAACACACATGCAGATAATTCTCATCGTCAGCCAATTACATCATGACTCTCAGGACGCACAAATGACTTGTTGCCTATTTTCATAAGATGTGCTATTGCTAGTTGCTGAAATGGTTCTCTTGAAGAGCAGAAAAACAAATTTAAGTCTCTGTAATGCTGCTCCTATGTAGTGCTGTTTGATGATTGCCCAGCACGATGGCACATTTCTGGGCTGCCTTACTTCCGGTCAGGTCTTGTGGAAATTATCTATAGAGCATCTTTGGGATACGGTAGAACTGATCCATGATTCACATTATGTACATGTAGCCAACAAATCTGCTGTACATGTAGCCAACAAATCATTCTAACATTGACCTACATTTATGACACTTTAATGAATTTATCCAACAAAGATTTAAGGCATTTCCAGAAGTAAAACTAGACCAAAAAAAGATACATTTCTTGTGCATATATAAATCAATAAATTAAATAAAACAAATTTACTAAGAGGGAGCATAATATTCTAAATTTATGAATCATGCATTTCTGAACCTGTTACATAATCTTCAGTCACAGCAGATGTGAGCCAGATGCTAGAGCAACACCCTTGGGAGATGGTGATACAATGTCATTATTTACTGAACAAAATTAATTGAAGTGGGCAATTTCTAATGTTGTGAGAGGAAGAATGTGACTAGGCGAGAAATAGCGTCAATCTAAACTGAAACTTTCTACTGCACTGTCAAGTGCATGAAATGCATTATATAAATGTTAAGCCCAGAAGTCCATTCCTGCAACATTTCAAATGAGTCACAGGGTATGTGCAAAGAAAGCATCCATTTTGCACCCTTCTAAAGAGAGTTGTAAAATATAGGGAACATGATGGATTACAACAGGTTTTGTAATTAAGTTGGTATAGTCCTGAGATGCATGCTTGACTTCCCACTCTGACAGGACGTGCATGGAAACACAATTTTGCACAAATTTTGCAAAAGCCACAATTTTGGCTTTTGTTCTATCCCCCATTTCTGAGACTGTGATTTTCTCTCTCATTCAAAAACACACCTAACCCAAACACAAATACACACACACACACCCACCCCCACACACCCCGGTTGATGAATAACTAAACAGTGTGAATGCCAGCTACATTAACTGAAAGCAGCAGCCTGTCTCATGCACTTAGCAGATACAAAGTGTCATCAAAGAGGGTCAATCTGGGATTGTAGTTCACTGACCAGAATATTAACTTATCCATCAAAGTTTTGCCGTCTTCATTGGCATCTTTATCATTTATTCCCACATATTTCAGTAAATATACAGCTATTTTTGCTTTGTGTGGAACACGAGAATTCATTAAGTTGAACTAGAATGCAGATTTGCACTCTTTGCAACTTGCTCAGAACTATGAGGAAAAAACATTCAACATCCTGTCCTAGTTTTTTTATACCTCTACTCTAACCCACCCTTCTTTTGCAAGTTGCAGGCATGCCTTAACCTGATCTCTCCAGTGTGTTACCTGACAGATTGATTGTCAGTGTGAGTGTAACTGCAAAAAAATAGGAGAGACTGGTGGGAGAAGGGGTCATTTAAAGTTATCTTAAAGAAACCTAACTTTCTGATGTGGTGTAGACGTGCTATAACATACAACCTCTAAAGAAACTGAATGAACTGCTGGGAGTTGACCTCATTTCTAGGCATAGAAGTTTTGTTTTTTCTGTTTTCAGGTGTACGTAGGTGGGTATTTCACTGATGATCCCTTAAGAGCTTTTGACAGTAGATCTCAACACTTGGCACACATCAGACAAAACATCCTGCCACATCAAGTGTAGAAAATAGACTGACATCTCAGTGTAACTACACACATCTATAAACCCTAGAAGTCTGAGAAAAACAAGGGGAGAAAGGAGGATGTAAAAGAACTGACAGATGATCTTTTCACAAAGTTAACCTGTAGCATCTCTGGATCTATAATGTGCTGTCAAAAACTCTGAAAATCACAAAGGTAACTTAGTCTTTATGAGGCAATGTTGATGAGTTTTCCCGTTTCTGGCTTATTGTTTATTTCTCTAACTTTGCAATAGCAATGGAAAAAATCTGTTTTCATATTTCTTATTCATGCAGTTTTAACAGTAACCAAAAGAGAAAACTTGGTAGAAAACGTGTTTTAAAAGTACCATAAGAGTACCCTTTTGCAGGACTTTAGCACATTTCAACTCTTTGCGTGTTCATTTTCTGTACTTAGCTTATCCTGTTCATTCCCTTAACCAACAATACCAGAATTTGTCTGGTGTCAATTACACCCAACACAAGTTCCTATACAACAAGCAGTGATGGAATCTCCCACTTACTGACACTCTCTTTATGCTGCACTCAATTTGTAATCAGAAGTTGAAATCTCAGTGCTCCAAGTCAAAAATCTAATTTGACAAATCCAGAATGCTGTCTAGTGCTCAATAACTATTATGGCAGCAATATGAAAAAAGAGAGGTGTCAGTTGGAAGCTAAGAAATACACAAATATTATATAGATATTTGTGGAGTCTGTAAATCTAAGTTGTCCTAACAGTGCTTTTTAGGTTGGAAGTTGTTGCTCAGGGGAGAAGGCAAAGTTAGATATAATTAGTATAAAAAAAATTATTTTCTAAAGAGGAAAGTCTGCTGTTCATTCAAGCTGGTTTAACTGTTACTCTTAATTGCTTTTGTTTATATTTTATTAGCAGTCTGAAATTTGTCTTTGTTTTAATGTATGACCCCAATTTTACACAGAATCCTGTCTCACACATAATGACTGACATTTCCTTTGCTTCAAATAAAAAAAGTTAATGACTGTTTATAGCAGGCAGACTTAACAGAACAGACCGCAAAACTCTACTTGGTGCATCTCTAGCATGTTTGGATAATGGTTGTTAGTTTGTTCACTGACTAAAGCAATTAACAAATCCCACTGGTTTTCTTACTTGCAAACTGAACACACTCAGCTCTGACCACTGGGATGAATTAAACACAGGAATTTCCAGCTTCAAGGAAAATAAAATGCAACACACAAGAAAGGGTTATGCAAACTTCACACAGGCAAGGCTTCATGAATCAGAAACCTTCTTGCTTTGAGGTGACAACCACCAGCCAACCATTGTGCAGCTGTAGCTTTGAACTTGTCTTTATCAATTAAGCCCATAGTTCATCTTTTATAACGCTCAGTTCTATTTGAAGAAACCACAGTCATTTGTAGGCTTAGAACTGAAAAAAGAAACAGAAAAAGATGAATGACTTGAATTTAGATTTGCAGGAACTAATGGCAAAATCTCTCAGAAGATGCTGACTGTGCTTCTTTCAATAAAGACATCTCAATATTTTTACATTAAACAAGTAAAAACCATCAGTGAAAAAAATGTTTTTCAGTGGATAAAGAGCTCAATTATTTAGCAAGCAAAGTATATTAAATACTTTTGCTTTAATATCATGAAAGTATCATTTTGCTATTAGCACAATCATCATATTACATTAATCAACATGGCATTCTTATATAAATCTTGCAAAGCCTAAAGCAGGAGCATCATTTCAAGATGAGGAAAATCAGCTAACAGGCAAAAACAAAGAAGCCAGAACAGCGTAAGGTTTGTCACGCGTGTAGATGCGTGAGCTTGTGTGTGTGGGAGAGAGAGAAAGCCTGGACTCTTATTCAGCGGCAATGTTCTTCTTGTGACAGGACTTTCTCCTGCTGGTGAAATAACAAACAAAGTAGCCAGTTTCCCCTTGCCCTATGATGTTCAGCGGTGGAGTAGCTGACACAAAGAAGTTGACCTGCTGTTGTCAGAGCCTGTCAAAGCAGCAAGAGCTGGAACACATTTAGTCTGAGACGGGAACTTGGAGGAGTATGTTGGTGTAGCAGCAAACTGATGAAGAATGGGAAAGTGACCATGTAAAACATTCAAATGAAAAAAAAAAAAAACAATATGGAGAGAAAGCAAGTCTGGGAAAAGAGAGTTACAGAAAAAGTCATTTCAAAATTAACATTTTCACACATTTAAAAATGTGTTCTTCAAACCAAGTGTCTGTAAATACAGATTTGAACTAATGGATTCAACATTGTGCGAACGCCAATATTTATCAAAGCAAGTCATTTCCCATTTTACAATTTGCATAATTAAGGGTGTGGCTAAAGGAACTGGTGCATGTTTGTGCATTAAGGTGCACATAATTACCGCATCATTATTACCTTGTTTAAAAGAGGGAGCAATGATGCAGGCTACTTCATGGTAATGAAGGGCTTCATTAAAACTTCACAGAACTTTTTCTAGTTTCTAGGAGGTAAAATGCAATCTCATGGTGGAGTAGAAAGAATCAGCTGCTTTCAAAAAGAACTACAGTATTTACTTCCTATCACATTTATCCAAAAACTTGAATAGCCAGGAAAGGGGCCTAATATAAATAAATAATTCACTAAATGGCCCTTATGCTAATTTAAATAACTTGGGTGTCCCCAAATTAGAAATTTATTGAGATCATGAATTTTGTGCAACGGTTTGAACAGAGGGATGCTTCAGAATAAGCTAAAAATAGTTTTGAAGATATTGCCTTCAAAATATCTTGAAATTCATATATGAAGGTGTGCTTTTCTGCTAAATTGGGGAGGTTATTTCAAACTTTGCCAGTTCTATCAACCTTTTCTAATGCAATTCTTCAAATTGGGTATAAGGAAAACGATGGAAACATGGCCCACAAGAGTACTGAGTTCTAAGTACTAATAAAGGGAAATTGGGAGCACAAATGACACATAATATAACACTTGACTGCAATCCAGCGATATGTGCGTCTTTGCCACCACTCTTCAAAATCTATCAGTCATCGGCTTCTGACATACAAAAACACACCCCTGTTATTCTGATTTAAGTCTTTCAAAGCCAGAGAGAAAAGCTGTCAAATGTTTGATCAGGTCTTCTTTAATCCCAATAATGACTCAGATAAGCACTAAATGCTGGATGATCTGCCTATTGATCCTTTCTTGGAGAGAACATGAGTGAGTTTCTTTGCCTCACCCAGATCAAAGGACAGACTGCCGTCTTACTTCCTCCCTTAGTTCAGTCATCTTTTTCTCTCTTCTCTCTGCATACACCCACCTCCCTACTCCCCCAACTCACTTCCCACACACACAAGCACACCCCATCTTCCCCCTTTCTTTCCCTTGCCCCTGGCTGGGAATCTAGCCAGTGAAACTGGGATTTCAGACAGCAAATCCTCACTTGCCCAGATCTTCAAAAACTGACTTGTTTTATTAATGGCTTTAACTAGTCAACAGTCATTACCTTGGGGCGTTTCTCTCAATTATATAATTTCATGTCATCTGTCTAGCTTTGATATAGATCAAGATAAATAGTGCGATCACCTGTCAAATGCCTGCAATATTGGCAGCAAGAGAGTTGAATTTCTTAACATTTAAAGTATGTAAATTGTATGTTTCTATCTACACCTCTAGCGTGTTATCATTATAATAAAATAAACATTCATGAAAGGCTCAATCACAGCATAAATTACCAACACAGCAGCACATTTTTGCAAACTGACAATCAAGTATGTAATGATGATGGCCACAGGATTTAATGATTGCTCCCTCTTGGTAGCTCAGATGTCAGTTAACTAGTGAGTCATTCTGAAAGTGTGATCTGAAGGAAGGCTTGACATGGGAAGTAAAACTGTACAAGGAAAGCCCTGTTTTGGCGAAGCTGCGTGAGAATAGTGTGCATGCCAAGCTGTCTATTTTGAAGTCAGGTCAGGGCAGGCTAACACTTTAGGCCCTCTTAGTCACTGTGAATCACTGAAATGTCTTGACAACAGACGGATAGGCATGGCTAACTGACACCAAAGAGACTGAAACAAACAGAAACATGAATGTCAGATGCCAAGACACCAGAGTGTGAGGCAGTAACAAGAGTTTGGCAGCCAAGAAAATAGAGCAAAACAATAAAAGAGACAGAGAGGATATTCATATCCAATGCACAAATCATTGGAAGGCAATTACCTCCCAAGAAAAAGATGAAGATATTTAGGGATATCAGAATATGTGGTTGATGTTTTCCTGCACTATATACAAACCACAATGACTCCCTATGAAACTGCACAGAGTACCATTTCACCACAGAAGCTCATTTCAGAAAACCAGGCCACCAAATGATTGTTGTTACTGTACTGTATGTAGGCCACCAGCCTGGATGTCACACATCTCTTGCATGATTCCAAACAGCACACACTTTGACCAGATACAAATTAGGCGTAGCGGGTCATTGTGTTTGTTGTGGGATAGCACAAGGCAGACTTATGGGAAACTGAGCCACATTATCTCCAAGAAGGCAGTGGTGCATGACAATACGAAGTCAGTTTCTTTATTTTTAATATAAACCTTCATGACAAATAGGGCAAATTTTTAAGATCTGAATTAAATAAACTAAAACAATAGTTAGGAATTATGAAAAAAAAAAAGTTTTATTAACAGACATGCTAAATAAGTCTGCAATCCAGGAAAAAAAAAAAAAAAAACTTTTAATGGATTTGCTAAAAATTGGGATGATGATATTGATAATGATTAAACCAGTGTTATCTGAGTTTTCCTTTCCATCACATAATGTAATCAACATTCTTTATAAGTTCAAGCCTACTAAAAGCTAAAAACGTAAATAGGTGTGGGGACATAACTGAGTTGGACATATCATAAAGTTCCATCTCCATAAGAATGTTCAAATTGCTTGAATTTAAAAATATGATGATCCAAAGTTAAATATACATATTTATTCAACCTTAATATCAAGAAGCTAGCAAGAAGCTATTCTACATATTAACTATCAAGCATTCTATTGGGGCAGAGTAATAAACCAAAGCAGAATACTCTTCTCTGAAGCTGTTAAATCTTACAGGAAATTGAACTGATGTGAATTTGGGATGTTAAAATGTTTAGCTGGATTGGATCATTTGGAAAAAACTCAAACTATTGGAATTAAGTGAGCAGTACACAGTGCAGGGATTTGGACCTATGAGGTGTCATTTTAAAAAAAAAAAAAGAAAAACGAAAAATCATTCCTTGTCATTGAACCACAAAGCAGTCGTAGGTGTTTAATGTTTTTGTCTTTTTGTTATAGACGGCTCTGCACTCCTGGAGAATTCAAAACCTGGCATATCGCCCAAGTGGGAGCAGCTTTATTGCAAAGCTCTGACAGGTAAATGCACAAGATGTGTAAAGGAATGTTTCTGTCTTTCACTCTGTACTACTCTGTCTAATCCCGCTATCAGTCTAGGTTTGAAAGAGGGCTTTTCATAGTTTCTTCAATGAAAAACTTAAATGCTTGTCAAGTGTGCACTCTGAAGCACAGAGCTACAAGCTCTTGGCTCTTCCAAACTAATTTTACTCTCTTGTGCACCTCTCATCTTAGTTTTATGCCTTTTGCATTAGGTTTAGGTTTACGGTTTGGGTCAGGGATAGGCTGTAGAAATGAATGAAAAATGAATGAAAGTCAATGCAAAGTCCTTGTGAAGATAAAAAGACATATTGTGTGTGTAAGAATGGCACTTTGTTTCCACAATCAGACGTTAGAGAGCTGGCCTGTGTTGAAAAGCTAGATGGTTATCCTCCCAGACTGAGATGAAGGGAGAGGAAAAGAGGAAGGAGAGAGGATTTAAGGAGGCCGGAGGGAGAAACATAGGGCATCGGCATTTGCGGAAAGGGTGGATGGTTATCCATCCTCCAGAATGTAGGAGGAGAGACTGTAAGAATGAAAAGGAAAAACGTATTTTAAAGAGAAGGTGTCACTTGAAAAGCTCTCTTCTGCTTTACTCCTCTATTAATCCTAATAGAAGGTCTGACACCTGCTAAAAATATACAAAGCTAAAATACCACAAGATGTGACAGTTTTAGGACTGATAAACCAGAGATACAGGCTGATTTTGTGTCTGGTGAACATTTCTCATGCTCAACAGAAGTAAATTTCAGCTGAATTGATTAAATTTCCAGGTCTTGGAAGAAGCCTAAACAGGTTTATTGAAAATTAATTCACAAAATATGGTTTCTTGGTACTGGTATTTCCAAGAATCCACAATGACTTGCTTTCTAGCAAGTTTCTGAAAGCCTTTCTAAGAGAAAAAGGTCACAACTTCATAGATCCCGCACCATAATGAACAAGGACCATCGAGTACTTTCCAGAGTCGTTCTGTTTCACTCCAGAGTAATTCTAGCAAAAAAGCTTTGCTTCTTTTTATTTGACCAAACATGCACTTCAAGAAAGTTCAGCAAATTCTGCACATTCACTTTCAGCTACAGAAAAACCTTTCTTCCCATGCCTCCAAAACAACTCTTTGACTTGTAGATGCCTCCACCAGTCATTGTCAGAGAGGTGGGCTATAGTGTATTACATGGAGTACACTGTAGTACACTGTACACCCTGTGTACATTAAACATTAGTATTTAATTTTACATTAAACTTTAATGTTTAAAATTAATATTTAAAACATTTAAATCTTAATTTTTTATGAATTTTTCAGCTTTCATGTGAATTTTCTAATTTTCAAAGAAGCCATAAATAAAATACTCATAAAATGAGTAAATAAAAGATACTGCTTACGATTTATAAAACACATTAGAAACAACAATATTCTGTGCTACATCACTTGCTAATTATTTTATCACTGCATTTGGCCCCGATAAGTTTTTTTTTTTTTTAAAGCATGGTCTTCCTGCTTTTCTCCCTTTAAATTTAGTTACATAAAAAGGTGCTTTGCTCTGAGCTACAGACTTTGACACAAGGACCAAAGTCAGCACTGGTCTGACAGGCTGGAGTCTAGCTGTGCATTACATTGAACTACAAAGTACAGAATTTGTAGGTCAGATTGTACTCTCCCCCCATGCCCATCTAACCATGTAAACTACACTGTTCTGAAATTAGACAACATAAAAAGCCCTTTTAATTAACTTCAGATTTGTTAGGCAGCTTCTGAACTGCAATGGAAGAACTGGTATGTCGGTTAATTTCTCATTTGATCTTTTTGAGGGGATTTTGATTTTAGTCAAAGCAAAAAAAGAGACCTAAAACAATGTCATTAAAACCTTCCTCATTCTCATAAAAACAATTAAAAATACAAAAAAACAATAATGTAAAAACAAAGCCCAAATATGACAGATCAATATTAATGTTTAACTATGTGGTAGCAGAAATTATGGCCCTTAAGTAGAAAAGAATACATAAATTTATGTTAGCAAGAAAGTATTTCCCCCCACACACACACACATATAAAACATTGCATAGTGTAAAAAGACAAGAGGAGAGCAGTGCTTGTTTCACAGAGGAGCAGTCCTGGGTAAAGTCACTGAACATGAAAGCTGGTCTATGGGCAAGAAATAGACAGCTCACAGAGTGAGGTCTCTACTAAGCATCTTTAGAAGTAGAAAAGGAACAAGGACTGCATGAAAGAGTAAAAGTAAGAAGGAATAAATAAGAGAGGCTTCTTTTTGCTCCAGAGAAAGAGACATGAACCTAGCAGAGTCCAGTTAGTGTAAATGTTTCCAAGAAGCACAATGGGTTCCCTTTACACACTGCTATATTAACTCCAGGGCTGTCGTTACTGTCGGGGCAGACTTTTCTATCACCAAGCTCTGCTGCAGTGCACAATTTTTTTAACTTTTAGATATGCAGCGGCGTGGTTTAACTACAAGGACAAACCTGCTCATAAAAGCAGATATTGCCTGTGTGTTTCTATACTCTGACACACACAGACACATGCATTTATCCATTTCATTCAGACTAAAGACTAAAATATAACTCGGACACAATAGATAGACACGCCTCCAGAGCTTTCTACGAGGACACAAAAAGGGAAATTGCAGAACCTTGAACTGAAACCATTCATTTCCGTTTTTATCTGACCAGACACGTTTTATTGAAAGCTCACCACAGCGTGTTGGAAAGATTTTGTCAATTTAGATAGACGTAGTAGTTAAGGTTACAGTGTGTCACCTGGGGCTGCTGCTGATAACGTGTTTCACTGGAACTGAAAACAAAATCACATTGCATGGACTCAGCGGGTCACTTGGATACCAGGGTTCTGATTGTGGACATTGTGCCATTTTCATAAAACCTAATTATAATTATAGGAAACAAATCAATGAAGACATAGTAAATAAATTAGCAGTAAGCTTAAAACTCTTTGACATTCTTCTGTTTACTCCATTTTTCAGAACAGCAGCTGCAAAATGACAATTCTGTCTTTTCTTTGTTTGACATAAAAATTTATTTTATGCTGCCTCCGCTAATAACTGAACACATTGAACACATGCAATCTTAACAAGAGAAGAGTGGCTATAAAACAAGGTCTACTGTTATTTTTTTTTTTATTCCACCCTTCCAAAATACTGATTGGAGTTTTGAGCCTCCAGGTAACTGTTAGGGTTAATTTAAGGTGAAAATCGGGCAACAGACAATTTCTTGGAACATACCTAAACAAAATCCAACACACACGTGAGAAGAATTTACATTAGTTATTTCCTTAGTGTATACACAAATTAAAATAGAAACAAAATATTTACTCTGATAATCCCACAACAAAACTCCAAACATGAAGAAAATCGCCCAAAAGTTAAGCTAAACATTGTCCAATAAAAAGTAAAAATAATGTGATTCACCACATAAGCATAACTTTGGAAAGAGAGAATTATTACCAGTAAATGCCTATGAAGATGGGTAGAAATAAAATAATAATCGCCTAGGAACAAAAGTGGAAGAATAGTCTATGAATAAAAAGCTTATTTATAGTGCATCAGTGCATTAGGTGCTGTGTTCTTAGGGGAGAGGAGACTCAGCTACAATTTGCAAAATGGGTGCTGTGGGTGTTGAAAAACTGCCTCTTTTAAGAACCACAGCACATTTGGCTACAAAAGAAGTAATAGACCACTCCACAAAATGCCTTTATATGTTGCATGCTTTTACAGAAACTGCAAAATGACAGTTCCTAAAAAGACAAAAAAAAAAACAAAGAAACTTTTAGATTAAAAAAAAAGTGTCACCATTAAAATTTATCTTTTATGTACATATATTTTCCAAAATAAAATGTAATCATTTTAAAATGCTCTTAAGCAGAAATGACCTAAAATACCACTGATAAAAGTTATTGAAATAAAAAGGAAAATAAACAAAATAATTATAGATACAATATATAGAGCAGGTTTTTTATTTTGAACAAATTAGGTGATTTACTATTATGCTTTTCATAGGCCAACTTCATCCATGTGTTTTTGATTATTCTTTCTTCTGTGATGTCACAAATCATTCATTATGTTATTTTACTCACAGGGCCCCCTTTATGTCTTTTAATCTTTTAAAGTGTTTGAAAGCAAATAATTAAACTATGTTAATATATGAATATTATTTCAAATTGAATGCATTTCCTTTAGAGCAACATCTAAATTTATGTTGCTGCTCTGGTTGTTATAACAAATTTTGTCATATTGTTTCTACATGACAATGTTGCATACAGCAAAACACTTTCTTGGTTGTCTCATTCATCACTGATTCTTTTTCACAATGGATAAACACAGGGAATGTCAAAAGACTTGAGCTCTCACCCCCACAGAGGAACACCTCACTTTTTTTGGTCGGACGGCCTACGTACCCTGTGGGCACACATCGCTGCTTCACTGAGTGATTCAGAGGAGTTAGGCATTGCTCCACTAACTGCAGTCACATGCATAGTGTTTTATGTATTCTGCCAAAAAAGCAGACGGAGCAAAGTGGCACTTGACTGAAACATATTAACCTTAATTTTCTATGCATCACTGAATAAACATTCAAAAGGATGCTTCTCAAAAGCCCACTTAAATATAAACATACACACAAACAGTAACTTAGGTACTAGCTAAGCATGCTCAGGAAAAGCTATCTGAGAAGACAGAAGAATCAGCTCCCTGTCCAGGGTTTAAACAACAGTTACTTACGTCATCCAAAATCAACACAGCCAGTGCCTGAGGAAGACAGCCAACTAATTTATATAACAAAGTGAAAAAAAAAGGACTTTGGGACAGGCAGACCAACGGCACTAAATCAAAACAACTGAGGCAATAGAGTTGGGTAGGGATGCAGAGAGGCTGAAAGTAGGTGGAGATGGCTGACTAGAGGAAGAGAGGCTTTAGGGGAGGGGAAAAAAAGGGGGAAAAAAGAATAAAGACAAGGAAGTCTTAATTATAAACCAACATCTCTAAACCCAAAGAGCATGAAAAAAAGGGACTCATGGCTTAAAAAGAGTGGCTAACACACTGAGAGAGCATTTATTCAACAGAGGACACCACACGGACAACAAAACACCAAAGGGCAGAACAATCATGTTTTGCTAATTTACCCACCTCAAGTAAATGACTAAATTTGCAAGTAAAACTGTGTAAGCTTCAATTGTTCAAAATACATCAAGCACATCAAGATAATGTACACATATGTTTACAGAAAGACATTCAAAGCAGGATAATGTATCATTAACAACTTCTTGGGAGGCAACTTCTACTGGCCCAGCTACCTCAGTTCAGTTCATCCAGTCCAGTTGTCCCAGGTCATTCATCAGCAAAAATCACATGACACACCAGAGCCATTTATCCTGAGCCATAGTCCCCTTTGCCCGAAAGGATTTGTGATTCAATTTGACTGAGTGATGCCCTGGGCCTCATTGCTGCAACAGAGTCTGCCTGGATCTGCTGGAAAAGTAGCATGCAGGTTATATAGCGCACCATGGGTTTCACTATTGCTGATTCTACTGATCTTAGATGCTTACAGCCAGTTTGTTAACATGCAAATAGATTTGATACACACAGTACTTTCCTGGTCATACTGACCACTCACTTTACTCTAGAGATGCAGTCACACTTGTGAACGCACACGCATTCACACATTGGCACACAGATTGGTAGGCAACTGCCTTCCCCAGGGGCAAATGGACATGTGGCAAGAGAATGCTGGAATCAAGCCCAGAACTTTCACATTGCAAGACAAGTGCTGGTCCCACTGAGCTACAATCACCAAGATGAAGTGGTCTGATTGGTTCATTTAGTGTTTCATCGTGTATGGTACAAAGAATAAAGCGAAAAGTTAGCAGAGATTGGCAGAAAAAGGGAAAGCAACACTTTCCATCATCTCGCCCTCTTTTTTTTTATCTTGCCTGACTGCAGTGAGTATATGAAAGTTTTACACAAAAGGTTTTTTCAGATCTTCATTCCCTGGCACCAACTTAAACACAAAAATAAATATGAGATCTAAAAATATATTTGACAATGCAATTGCCAAAATTGTTACATAATGAAATGGTTTTAAGACTGTTGCATATGCAAAACCTTGGACAGGGATGCAAAAGTAATGCCTCGAAGCCAGTCCTTTTTACAAAACACTTCAAAGGAGATTAAAATTCCTTTTCACTTTCTTAATGTTTCTTGTGAAAGGATCAAGCCAATGGGGGCTTAATTCAACACATCAGTATTACGCCCTTGATTCCCCAAGCAAAGTAGTCTCAGCTTTATTCTGACTTGGGGAAAAGGTAAACTCATGTCACAGCTGAAGAGTAAAATGTAATGATTCCAGACGGCCTGTAAGGTCTCTGTTTAGTGCACATTTTGCACACATGATTTCTTGCTATTAACAGCTATTGAATGAGGCAAGTTAATGTACTTTGAAACAAATCACTGGACTGTAGCCAGCTCTAGTACTTTCAAAATAGAAGAAAGAGATGGGCGCATATTTGTGGGTTTTAACATAAATGGAACTACTGGTTAACATGGATAAGTACTCATTAAATAAAAGCATTAATATTATTTCAAGCATTTTGGTAAAATAAAAGTGTAATGGGAATAATAAATGACATTATATAACTGACGAAATGCATATGAATAGGTTTTCTGTGCAAATTCTCAAAATGAGCTGACCAAAAACAGTGTGGTTGTGCAGTAATGTAGCAAGATGCTAGATATGAGCTATTATTTCTCAGATTCAAATGCACGCTGATACAAAGAGCCAAACACATTTAATGCATAAACATGTTATATGCTCTAAAGAGATGAGTCAGTGAAGCATGCTGTAAGCTAGGGTGACAGGGTTCATTTGAAAGATGTAAAATATTTATGCAGGAAGACTCTGCAGGGAAGGATGACGAAAAGAAAATTGCAAGGGAGAAACGGAGAGATAACAAATAACAAAACACATGAAACGACGATAAGTAGGCCAAAATGAAATACTCCATGTTACAGCTAAACAGAAAAAAATAGACATGCTTTATGAGTCATTGTCATTTTACGTTCATTAACTTACTGTGCAGTACTTCCACTCTTTGGTATGACCAAAGAGGATATTGAGAAAAACCCAATATAATCTTACCAAGACGGTAAAATCTGTTTCAACAAATTTGTGTGCTCTTTCCAAAGTGGGCAGATATAATGACATATTATGCAAACACTTTGCAAAAATGCCCACACATATAAAACTTTCTCTTTATATTACAGTCACAAACTCAAATAACTTTAAATGGATTTGACAAAACAGACTCTTGTAAGTGTATAATTAAAATGGACAGAAAATTATATATCTTTTCAATTTTTTTACAATTCCAACAACCTGAAATGGAATAAAATCCAGTGAAACCAATTGCCTTCAGAAGCCAGCACATTTGCAAGTTTAATTTTAACATAATCTTTGTCAAGATGCCCGAGGTTTGTTAGATTAATGGACAGCATCACAAAGGAAAAGAAACACATCAGAGTGAGGCTGTGAAAAAATTTAAAGCACAGTTACATTATAGCCAAAGCTTTGAAAATCTTAAGCACAGTGAGCTAAATAAGGGTTGATTCTGAATGAATGACACGAGACTGGTGCAGACAGAACAACAACCCAAGCCATACAGCCAGAGGTTCAATGGACTGGTTTAGGTCAAAGCACATTCAGATGCTTTGAAGACTGGAAATGGTTTATTTGTAATGAACATGTAAGGATAGGCACATATAAGCTGCATAGCTTCAGCCTACAATTTTTTTAATCTACACAAAATTTATATTTATGTAATACTGTATTTGACTGTGGTTTTAATCACAGTCAAATACACACAGTTTTAATCACAGCTGGAGTGTGGATGGACTGTAACAACCATTGTTATTTTTGTTTGTGTTTCAGATCAAATAAATTATCTAGCTTATTTATATGTAAAAATGGTCCAGTCAAAACTCCAGACCTAAACTGCAAATCTGTGGTGAGACTTGAAAATGGCTTTTTAAAGACAAGCTCGACTGCTACTCCTTGCTATTTTGCAAGGAAGAATGGATAATAATTTCACTCTATAGATGTGCAAAGCTTTAAGCTTTATCCCCCCAAATGCTGTGGGTGTAAATTGTTTACTCAGAGGGACTGAATACAAATGCACCCAACACTTTTCAGGCTTTATTCCTCCATGACATTGAGTTACTCTAAAATACATTGATATTGGGGTAAAATTGAAAATCTTTAAAGGGTTTAATACTCTTTGAAAAAACTGTTAAAATGTACAATATTTAAAGAAATCCTAGAAAAACTCTAGAGTTGAAGTTGTTGCTAAAGTTTGGAAAAGTAAAAGGAGTGAAGGGAAAGTAAGAAAAGTGGCCAAACAGAGAAAATAAGAACAATCCTGTAACAGCAAACAATATGACAACTGACAGTAATTACAGATTTCCCTCCATAATTATGAGGGCCATTTTTCCCAAGACCCTCTGCTTTTGAGGCCTCGGTAATTGTCTGGTCACTCCCTCTTCCATTTATCTCCATAAGTAAATAGCAGGTCAAGCCAAATCAGCAAACCACCATCAACTGTGAGGGCTTTCCTTAACCCTAAATAACCCTTGAGAAATGATGTCATAAACCTAGATCTCACTATCTAATTACAGAAAAATGTGCTTCCATAGAAAGACCAAAAAAAAAAAAAAAAAAAATCCAACTATGGACTAGTTGGGGGAAAGAGGGAAATGAAAAGACACTAGTGCATAGCTCAAAGTATTCACTTGGTTATTCTGCTTGCTACAAAAACCTGGAAGGAGCAAGAACTTTTAAAGTGTAACACAATTATACGGAAGCTGTCTCAAAAATGTAAAGGACAGAGAGGCACTCATGCTGTGCAGAGTTCTAAGGCCTGAAAGAAGTAGCCTTGTTAAGCCACTACGGTGGCAAAGGAATACTGTAATTACATTCAAACCAAGAGTAAAAGAAGTTCTCTTTGAGGTGGTTGGCTAAAACTATAAGAATGCTACAAAATTGTTTAGATTCAACAGACTTTTATAAAAACATGACATACAAATCACATTCACACAAAAATTCCTACATCAAACTTGATAGGCAGAGGAGATCTTAGCCATAATTACCGTATGTCTTATTCCAGATTGCCTTGCATAATTTTCAACTTATTGCAATATTGTGTGTGACTGTAAAGTCCATGCTGGTTTTACTCAGTAAAATTAAATCAGAATAATGGGCCATTCTTAAAGTTTTAAATGAGTAACAGAGAAAAAATGTTTTTGGAGAGCATCTGTGTGCATTTACTATATTTGCACTGAAAATAAATAAATTTGCAATGTTCTCTGCAGCTGAAGATAAGGGAAAATAAGGAAGAGAGAAAATGAGAGATAAAAGTCTCATAAAAACAGTCTCTAACAAAGTGGCAAACAGAGGAACTGAAAACCGAACTGCTTATGAAATGATTCATCTGGAAGAGAGAGAATGTCCTAGAAATTATGGATGCCAAGTGAAAAAAGCAATAATAATCTACTTGTGTAGAGACTAATGCCTGACAGCTAAAATATGACAGTTCAATTAAATGACCAGTTAAACAGAAACAAAAAACCATAGATTTGGTTGAGCTGAGGAAAAGGTGGCAACAGAGCTCAAAAATAAAAACAGCATGAAAGACATTATGAAACGTTATGAAGTGTGACATGAGAGAAGAGGTGGAGAAACATGCAGAATTGGAGCTATTTTAAAAGCCAACTCTTGAGAAATTGAAAACAAATATTTCTTCTTGACATTTATACCCTCATGTGAACACGCCATAAAACTTTATATTGTAGAATATTGGTGCATTTTAAGAAATGTTCGTCTTTGAGCACCTACTTTCTTCAGCCTCGGTCAAGCTGTATTTTTATACCTGTAATTACTTTACAGTTAAATTTATTCCCTTTTAAATTGGAGTTAAACAACAGTCTCTGTTAAACATGTTAAAGGCTGTAAAGTTTTTTGGGAGCATATAACATGTTGGAAGAGTCAGCTCCCATCTGCAGCAAGTACAACTACAATACATGTACCCTTATAATAAAACCAGTTTCAATTTACTCTTTTCCCACGTTACTCTTTACCTAGTTACATTTCATGTTACTAGGTAGGACTTAAATTGTAGTCCTACCTAGTAATATTGCAAAAATATTCCTCACTTAAAGACAGTATTATCGGGTGTACAAAAAAGCTGACACTGCCTTTAAAATTCTTCCAATAAAGTGAAGGGAAAAATTAATATCACAGTGTTTCATAAAATGACTTTGAATTTGGGACCTGAACTGAAAGACAGAGATTTACAAACTAAACTTCTGGGAAACCCAGGGCCAGATGGCCTCAACACACCTGAATCAAATGACTGAATTCTCGCATCAGCATGTCACTCAGTTCTGCAGAGGTCTGACAATGAGCCACTCATTTAAGTCAGGTGTGCTGGGTAGGAATGTACCTAATAGTTGTGGGGTAGTAGTTCTCAAGCACTGGTCTTGGGCAACCTCGCCTCTATGTGAGAACTTGAAGGCTCAAGTTCAAGTACTTAAAATTCTTTTAAGTACATTATTTTAAAACCACTTAACCTCCACCCGCCCGAGCCCGGGCAATTTGCATATTTTTTTTTTATGAAAAAACATAACTCAGCCAAAAACAATGCCAACATACCCATGCCATACCTCTTTAGAATCAGGACATCTAACAGAAAACGAC